>JABUQX010059626.1:0-40715 GCA_015478945.1 Trachelipus rathkii | reverse complement strand
TATATATATATATATATATATATATATATATTATTTATATAATATATATATATAATATTTAATAGATATATATATTATATATATATATATATTATATATATAATATATTATATATATATATATATATATATATATATATATATATTATAATATAAATATATATATATTATAATATATATATATATATATATATATATATATATATATATATAGATATATAGATATATATATATTAAATAATTTTTATTAAAGTTTTAACTGCTATAAAATTGAATTTTAATTCTTAATCTTGCCTTTTTATAAATTTTTTAAAAAGTTAATTAACTAAATATTGCAATTTATTAAATATTTCATAATTAACATAACAGCATCCTGTTAAAAAATTAGTATTATTTTTTTTTTAAAAGGGGAGGTGCAACTATTTATTAAGGGTAGTGCCCGATTTTCACCCTCCCTAAAATGAACATAAAATTCGAAATTCTCAGCCGATTTTGACCCTATAAACACCAAACTGTAGCTTGTTTTTCCCTCTAAAACGTTGCATTCGGGTGTTTTACTGTGTCTATAGTCATTCTTTCAGAATGTTCAATTTTTCAAAACCCATGTTTTTGACATTTTTCGTATCAACTCCCAGAATTTTTTATTGAAATGGCTTCAAACTTGAAATATGCATAGATTGGTCCATTACCTACAAAAGTCAAGAAGTACTTTTTCGATTTTTTTGAGTTTTGTGCTATATATATATTGTCTAATTTCAAAACCCCCATTTTTGGATTTTAAAATGAATTTTTTTTTATGTTTGGGCGAAGTGGATGAAATTTTAAGGGCATATGTAGTCGGTAGAGATGCACATTTTTTACTTAGATAATTTCTTTGTATATGTATTAGTTTTAGATTTGTTCTTTGAACAAATTTAAAAAGAAATTTTTTTTTAAATTTTTTAAAAATTTTCTTTTGAGTATACAAAAAAAATTATCTAAAAAAAAAGATGCCTCTCTCCAAACTATACAAGCCCTGAAAATTTGATGTTGATCGGACAAGTAGAAAAAATGTATCTCAATATTTCACTTTTTCAAACTTTTGAATTTTCGAAAAGTGAAAAATAAGATATATTTTTTTTTACTCATTCGATCAACATCAAATTTTCAGGGCTTATATAATCGGGCAAGATGCATCTTTTTTACTTAAATAAATTTTTTGTATACTCAAAAGAAATTTTTTTTAAAATTTCCAAAAATGTATTTTTGAAAATTTGTTTCAAGAACAGATAAAAAACTAATGTATATACAAAGAAATTATCTAAGGAAAAAATGTGCATCTCTCTCGACTACATATGACCAGAAAATTTCATCCACTTGACCCAAACAGGAAAAAAACTATCGCAATTATTCATTTTAAAATCCAAAAAAAGTGGGTTTAGAAATTGGACAACGCTGAGCACAAAACAAAAAATCGAAATAATCAAATGTAACTTTTGTAGGCAACGGACCCATCGTTGCATATTTCAAATTAGGAGTCATTTCGAAAAAAATCTGAGAGTTGATACGAAAAATGTCAAAAACATGGGCTTTGAAAATTTGAAAATTCTGAAAGAATGACTACAAACACAGAAAATCACCAGAAAACAACGTTTTAGAGGGCAAAAAAAGCTACAGTTTGGTGTTTATAGTGTCAAAATCGGCTGATAATTCCGAATTTTATGTCCATTTTTAGAGGGGTGAAAATTGGGCGTAGCACAAGCCCAATATTGGACCCTGTCCTTTTTAATAACATATTCTCTATAAATTATTAGCTTTTCCAATGTTTCAGGAGTAACTCTTTTTCTACTATGGCGTTTTGATTAGCCAATAATAATAGAAATATGCATCTTGATTGGCTCTTACAGCACTCTTGTGATTGGCTCCTAAATGGTGATGCAATTTTATTGTAAGTTTTCGTTTTTTGTTATTATTATTATTTTTGATGATTTTTTTGACATCCTGTAAAAACAAGAAATAGACTCGGATTCGAATCCGCATTTGAAATCGAGCTTCAAATCCGTATGTGTAAAAATGTTCGAATCCGAATCCAGCACCTTGGATTCGAATCCAAATTCGAATCCGTGTGTGTGGAAATGTTCGAATCCGAATCTAGAACCTTTGGATTCGAATCCGAATCCGAATCCTGATACGAATTCGCGCATCACTGATATACTATATAATATTATGTTATATATATATATATATAGGGTAGATAACAATATATATATATATATATATATATATATATATATATAATATATATATATATATATATTATATATATGATATATAATATATATACCAACTGAAAAACTTTTACTGAAAACGTAACTGATATTGTTATGTAGGTAAAATACCCTGGCATTATAATATTTCTTATTCATTAGTACTGTAATATTTGTAAAATGCTAACTAGAACTCGCTGCTAGATAATTCATCTCCCCTTTGCAATGTTTGTTTTTCCTCCCTTTCTTAGCATGTACAAGTAGGTAGCCCGCCCATTGCTAAGTATAATATATAATATATATATATATATATATTATATATAACATATAATTAATTATATATAGTGAGGTTATTTATATATGTATTATATATATATATATATATATATATATATATATATATATATTAATTATATAATATATATATATATAAAATAATATATATATATATATATAATATATTATAGTATTTATATATATATATATATATTATATACTAATATAATATATATATATATATATTAATAATATTATATATATATATATATATATATATATATATATATATTTTATAATATAACATCTAACTTCTAATGATTTTTTACAATAAATCTAAATTAGTTCGTTCAACAAATTTATTTATTTAAAATATATGGTTTTAATTAAGCCTAGAACACATAGCTTTAAAACATTTAAATAACGGTTATCTTATGTCCAGTAGACCGCAATTTTAAGAAATTTTTATAAAATAATTATTGCCATTTTTTTTGCTCTTTTAAATTTTCATTATATATTTTCATCATTCCCCTATTTATTTATGTTGTAAATATTATTTGTAAACGAACCAATAATTTTTAAAAAATATTTCTGAAATACTGGTAAAAAAAATACAGCTCTCTCTTTAAAATATTCATAAAAAATTAACGAATTCTTTTATCTCGATGCAGTTTTTTACATTATAAAGAAAAAGCTTATTACGTCATAGATTCTCAGACCAAAGCCTCTAACAGTATAGGGGATATACGAAAAAATGGGGGTGAATATGACGTATAAAATCAGCCCCAAAAGAGTGCTCGAACTGAGATAATTCGGAAAAAAATTTTTCTCTACAAACCTCCTTCCTCTACGAGTTCTATTAGAACACTAAGAAATGAATTTTAGCTTACACATAGTATATATTATACAAAATAATCGATTACGGAGATATTATCAGGTTTTAATCGATATTTATAAAAATATCGATATATCTAGAGCTAAATCCCCATTCATTTGTCATTGGGGGGTGGAGGGGGGAGTTAGTGTTCTGTAACAATGTAGAGTTATGATAATTATGAAAAATAATAAATTTCGTTTGAAAACGATATTTATAGTTTTTTCTGAGATAAAGAATAGCTTTAATTTGAAATGTTTATTCTATAATAAATAAGGAATGCTATATTTTTCATTTTTGATGTTTTACGTATTTGAGTAAAATTATTTGAAATGGCGATAGTTGGCAATTTTAGCTTCTTGCATTTGAGTTTCCAATAAATATTATCATCATAAAAAAATAGATATAAAAGGAAATATTTTAACCAGAATTTACATTTTAGCTTGTTAATATATATATATATATATATATATTTAATATATATATATAGCATAATATTACTATATATATATACTACTATATATATATAATATATATATATATATATAATATATATATATATTATAAGAGCTATATAACAAAGATATCAAATTGTTTCGCACAGAATTGTGTTGTTTCTTTCTTTAGAGAAAGAGAGAGAGCCAATCTCTCTCTCTCTCTCTCTTCTCTCTCTCCTCTCTCTCTTCTCTCTCTCTCTCTCTCTCTCTCTCTCTCTGCTCTCTCTCTCTCTCTCTCCTCTCTCTCTCTCTCTCTCGTCTCTCTCTCTCTCATCCCTGAATCGACGTAGAATCCTTCGTTTGAAATAAAAAAAATTCAAATCTAATGTCCCCCAATATATATATAGTATATATATTATATTATTATATATATAATATATATTATATATAGATATATATATATATATATATATATATATAATATAATATATATAATATAATTATTATATTATATATATATATATATAATAATATATATTATGGCCAAACTAAAGAAAGGTACGCGCATCCATTTAGATAGAAAACGAAAATGAGGTAGAAGGAAAACTAAATAACATATATGGAATCAGCCTATGAAATTTGTATGGAAAATGAAAATAAAATTTTTTGCTTATTTTTTTATATTTTTTTATATCTCCAAAACTACGATAGTTACAAGAAAACTAATAACATATATTGAATCAGCGTGTGAAATTTGTATAAAGAAAAAAGGAAAAAAAATTTTTTATACCAATAACATAATTGGAATCAGCGTATGAATTTTTTTATAGGTGGGCTCGAGCCGACGGTCTGGACAGTGGGGGACGAAGTCCTCCCGTCTGTCCCCCAGGAGGCCGAGAGAACCCGACTCTTTGCATCTTGTCGTTTACCCTTGGGATATCTTTTTGTTAAAAAAAATCATTTTTTTTTTCATACAAATTTCATAAGCTGATTCCATATATGTTATACCTATCGTAGTTATTGGATAAAAAAAAAATGAAAAAAAAATAAAATTTTTTTGTTCATATTCCATACAAATCTTCATACGCGATCCATATTTATCAGTTTTCTTTTAACTAATTAGTTTTCGAAATATGATGCGAAACTTCTTTAATATATAATACATAATATATAATATATATATATATATTATATATATAAGTATATATATATATATATATATATATATTATATATATATATATATATATATATATATATAATATATAATTATATATTATATATATATATATATATATAATATATATATATTATATATATTATATAGACAAGTCAGTTAAAAATTCTTCCACAGGGGGACTCTATGGAACAAAATAAGATGTTCTAGGGGTGAAATGGAATTTATTTTATCTCAGTATATGGACGTCGGATTTTAAAAATATTCATAGGTAGACTCTACATTAGGTTTAGGTTAGGATATCTTAGATTAGGTTAGGTAAGGTTAGGTAAGGTTTGGTTACGTCTTTCTGTGAAATTTTTTTTGAATCCGACGTCAATAACCTGAGATTTAATAAAAAACACAAAAAATTATAAAAAATTATAAAATATAAAAAATTTCATTTCACCCCTAGAACATCTTTTTTGTCCCACAGAGTCTTCCTGTGAGATAATATTTGAAATCCAACGTCCTGTTCCGTTCCTCAATAACTTTATTTTACCTACTATAATATAGATATATATATATATTAGTGTTTTACTAAAATTTATTATTTTAAATATATATATATATATATATATATATATATATATATATATATATATATATATATATATATATATATATATATATATATATAATGAGTTCCAGTTCCAAAATGTCAAGACCCTTAGAAGAAGAAGACATATTATCTCAACTAGATGAAGAGGCTATTATTGAATACACATTAGAAGATCTGGAAGAGGAAGATGAGTTGGAGGAGGACAATTTAGAAGTCGAAAATATGTATGACGATTATAACCACAGAGAATATACTCCACAAATTCCAGAAGATGGGAGTGACTCTGATGGTGAAATTTCTGATTTAGATGAACCGTCAACTTCAAGAGAATCCCCTTCCAAAAAGGTTAGAAGAGATACAGCAGCATTAGACCCTACACGAATTATTCATAAGTTTGATAAACCTTCATTCAAGGCAAAGATGAACCCGTATGGTCTGGTAACCCCACAAATATTGGTAATAGAAGATCAAGCTGTTCACATGTATCAAAACCCACCCAAGTCTCCGGTAATGTAAATTCAATTTTAGAAAGTTTTGATGTTTTGCTTGATGATGCTTTTATTTCTATGAAAGTTAAATATACAAATCAATTTACTGATAAAGTAAGTGGCAACTATAAAGCTGGGAATATAAAGAAAACAACAGTTTGTGAGATTAGGGCACTAATTGGTGTTCTAATTATTAGTGGCGCTAGGAAAGATAATCATGTTACAACGTCTGAAATGTGGCATGTACTGTATAGCTGTGTCCTCTATAGAAGTTCGTTTGCTTAGAAATGTTTCAACTTTCTTATCAGATGCTTACGATTTGATGATATGGAAATTCGTCGAGAACGAGTTGCGGACGACAAATTTGCTCCAATCAGAGAGTTATTTGCTAACTTTGTTACTAAATGTCAAGCAGATTACAACCCTGGCGAATTTATCACCATCGATGAGCAGCTTCTTGGTTTTCGGGGAAAATGCTCATTTCGACAGTACATTGCAAATAAGCCGGCTAAATACGGAATAAAGATTGTTATGGCATGCGATGCGGAAACCAAATTTTTAGTCAATGCAATACCCTATCTTGGTTCCCACACAAAACCTCCAAAAGGACTAATACTGGGAGAACATTTCACAATGGAACTCGTGAAACCTTATTATGGAAGCCATAGGAACGTAACCACAGATAACTGATTTACTTCCTACCGTCTTGGATCTTCACTTCTTGAAAAAGATATTACAATTTGTGGCACACTGAGAAAGAAACCGTACGTTCCAGAAGTAATGATGGATTCCAAAAATAGAGAAGTGAAATCGGCAGCTTTTCTTTTTGACCATCGGTCAACTCTAGTTTCTTATGCAGCTAAGAAGAATAAAAACGTTTCAATATTATCAACCAGACATCATGGGGCAAACATAGGGTCAAAAAAACATAACAGAAATAATTCACTTTTACAACAAAACAAAAGGGGGAGTGGATATCTTTGATCAAATGTGCGGAAATTTCTCCTGTAGCAGAAAAACAAGAAGATGGCCATTGTGTGTATTTTATGGACTGATAAATGCAGGAGAGATTAATTCATATATCATATACAATCATATCCGAACTGAAAAGGGGGAAACTACCATGCAAAGATGATTGTATATGATGGAGTTAGCATATGAATTAATTCGCCCTCATGCAATAAAGAGGCTAGAAGCAAAAACTCTGCAAACTGATATAAGATCGGTAATCCAAACCACGTTTTCAAATCCGACGTTCCAATGCCTCACACAGAAATCCTCTTCGAACTCGCAAGAAACTACGAACCAAAACAACTCGTGTAAGATGTATGAAGTGGCCTGCAAATAAAAAGTGTTCAAGACACGATTCTCGACTGCAGAGCAATTTGCATAGAGAATACGTATGTATCTTATGACAGAATCAACAAGTCACGTGAAGTCGTCATACTCTAGGATTGAAATCTAACAACTACAGGCGAATGAAAACTCCGGGTTCATAAGATGAACTCACGATATCGATATATATAGTCAGGTACTATGATAAGATATTCGAGATATGTAATAATAAAGCGTTTTCATAGTTATACTTATAATTATTAATAATTGATCGTATATATAAATTATCTAAGTCATATTCACTTATAATATAGTTATGTTATATACTATATATCACGTAATATCGGTAAATTAATGAACTCGTATTATATATAAAAGAGCTCGTGATTCTGATTACGTACGTAATAGTAAATATGCTTTACTGAGTAACTCAGTTTATCAGTTCACTAATTTATTGAATCGTAGAATAATATGATATTCTCACTCAATTTCAGATCTACGACTATAATAATATTCTAATGAACCTTTGCCAAAAAAATAAATAAAAAAAAAATGCTTATATACCTCAGTATATCTATAATACTTATGGCTCACGGTATATTATTCAGTAATTATATAGGTATTAACTCATAGTAATTAATAAAAGAATTCCTAAGTTATATACCCGCTAGATAGTTACATAGCGAATTACGATTGTAATAATAGGCGTTATTTTCTAAGTTCCTAATTTATTGATCAGAATATAATTATATCTAAGTATCATATATTACACTATATAACATCTGCTCCCTGTGCTCTCTCCTAATCAATGTGGAGGGCCACACTGCTTCCAGGAGCCGGCCACCGCTCTTTGACGAGGATCGACAGGTCGAGGAGCGAAGATATAGAGAAGTCGGGCACGGGGTGCTCTCTCGAAGCGAGCCACCTCAGCGAAAGCAGCGTAGCTCAGTGATGTCTCTGTGGTACATGTGTGAACATCGTTTGCTGCAGGTTTGCCTGGTGATTGTGATATACTTGTCTAGTGTTTGCAGTCGTGAAATATTTATAATTGATAATAACACTCTCTCTCGGAGAATCTCGAGCTCGCATCCAATGAACCTTTCGCCGTGCTCACACATGAATCTGCTCCAAGTGTCAAAAAAGAATGGTCTCAATCTGGCCCGACATCTCGGGCGCAAGTCGTTTTATGCTATAGGGGATAAATATTTGTGAATTTGGAGTTTAGTAAAGAGTTGTTATTGGGGCGGTTTTGTAGTACGTGTTAGTTAGTTGGTATGCATATGGAGGTGAAGTCATAGTGCATTATAGCGCCATGGGGGGGAATAATGTAAGTGTAGATGTCATCCTATAGTATCTCTGGGCTGTGGTGAGGAGCGGATGACGGATTTTAGTGTGTAGTTCTGGAAGGGGTGCTTGGAGAATATATTTAGAGATGACATGGGGTTGCTCAGTTGGCCTTTATATGGTTTTATTGGATTGTTGATACTCTGGATTCCCTACTCGCATGGGATGGTATCATAAGGAAAGATGTAAGTCTCGTCATAGTATATGATAGAGGGATTGTGTCGTTTGTAGTTTGGCGTAGCATCTCGGGTGGAGAATTCTAGGGCGGTTTTTGTGTAATTTGTAAACATTGTGTTTAGATTTCCAAAGAGAGAACGAGCGAGAAAGGCTTAGTTTATATTTGTTACGTGAGAGATTGGTCTATAAAGTGTGTGAGTAAGGGCTATGTTTCCCTGGTCACTGAAGTTGTGTTGTCACACACAGTATGTTCGCGGCAAGAGATCTGTTAGCCGTTAACAATATGTATATTTTCTATAATGATGTCTCTAATATTTATTATTATAAGTATTCACACTGAGATAAATAGTATCCATTACGATAACTCTCACTAGTCATATATAATATATATATACGTAATATGTAATATAACGATGGCCAAATTCTAATCATTATAAAATAAAATATGCTAACTATTATATTCGATTTAAACAAGGATTATTTGAGGTATATTGGGTTAATAATTTACGACGAAAAGAAAAGAAATATAACTCGTAAGTCACATATACGTCGATAGTCTATAGCTAATATAGGGTAATCGATTGAAGCACTATATTCTAAGTTCTAAATGTATATTTAAATAATTATTATTATTGTAATATATATATATTATAACAAAGAAGAATATAATAGTTCAGAACTTTATATCATTCAGTCTAATTTACTAACTATAAATATTATATCTTATATCACGTTAATCGGTAGATATATATATATATATATAAAATATATATATATATATATATAAATTTATAGTAAATACTATTTACGTAAGGCTCGATACGATTCAGCGAGATACTTTAACGGTAAACGTTTCATGAGTTCCTTAAATATATATATTTTATTTTTAATCGGATAAATGATCCATTCGATCGCTATAATCGTTAATGAACCTTACTTATGCCCATATAAATATATATAATATTTAAAAAAAAAAACCTCCAGTACCTCGAGATAAATTATAAGGCCCAGGACCTCCTCTAAAGAGCTCCACACAATCCTTGATGCGTCATAAATACACCAAACTGCTACCGCTCGAAAAAGAATACACCTGTGCTGGATTATATACACTGGGCAAAATATTTACCGAGGAAACATTGTATAAGTAAAACCTAAAAAATAAAGACTAGAAATACACACGAAAAAGATCAAGAAACAATCATATCTGCGGAAATAACACTCACAGAAAAGCTTACAGGGAAGTCGAAATACATTTTTTGAATCCTTGTAAAATTTTGGTTAGGAAAATGAAAAAAAAAAAAAATTATACATAAAAATTGGCTATTTTTGGGGTTGGGGCGGGTGCTGGGACATAGTGAGTATATATATATTATTTGTATAAAAATTACATTTGTATATTAGGGGGCTCGAGCCGACCGGGAACACAGGGGGGACGTTCCATACCCCGTAGGGGAGGGGCGGAGGAACCCCCGCGACACCCAAATACCAAAGAAGCAGGGGTTCGGAGGACCTCCGACGGGGAATTAGTCCACCCCGTAGTTCCCCGGAGGCCAAGAGACCCCGACTCCTGCCATCGGTGCAGGTATACCCTTGCGGTATTTTTAGTTAAAAAAAAGCAAAATTTAATAGAAAGTTTATTTATTTTAACGAGTAACAATAAAAGGTCTCTAAATAGGCCATTTAATCATATTACTATAAATTATTAACAATATTTTTCTATTTTTATTTTTTTTTACATTTCCTATCCAAAATTTTACCAGGACCAAAAATGTATTTCGTTTCGCTGTAGCTATTGTAGATTTTGAGATAGTTAATTTTTTTTTATTTTTTATTTTTTTATTTTTTTTTTTACATTTTCCCGCAACTAAAATTTGGACCATCTTCCCGCTGACAGGGTCTTGACCTTTCCTGGTAGCTGTTGTAGTTTTGAGATATGGATTGTGGCTCTTCTAGGGGGACCAATATAATATAATATATATATATATAATAATATATAATATATAATTATATATATATATATATATATATATATAGTAATTATATATATATATATATATATTATATATATATATATATATATATAGCCAAAGAAAAATAATAATGTTAACTTTACTATAATATAAATATATATATATATATATATATATATATATATATTATATATATATATATATATATATATATATTATATAATATATATATATATTATATATTATAATATATAATATATAGAATATTAATATATAAATATAATATATATATATATATATATATATAAATATATTATATATATATATATGCAAATGAAGAGTGTAATATCAATTTAATATATAGTATATATATATATATATATATATATGACTTATATATTATATTAATAAATAAATATTGAACAGCGCGCACAATATATATCATTATTATATAAATTATAATATATATATATATAAATATAATATATATATTATATAATATATATATATATTTAAATAATATATATATATAATATATATATATTATATATATTATAATAATAATTTTAAATAAATATTAAGTATATATAAAAAATTTTTTTTTATTTTCCTGTGTAAAAATATATATTATATATATATATATATATTTATATATATATATATGGAAACAATAAAGTATTAAAAATTTTTTTGTTGTATAGTTATATAATAATAATAAATAAAGTTGAAAGTCATTCATTTTTCTAATTGGCAACCAACCAAAAAAGGGGGTAATGAGGGAGTAATCTCTGCGGGGGAAGTACTCCCTGCGGGGGAAGAGCTCAAAGTGCGATGATGAATTTCACAAGGTATCGATAGAAAAAAACAAAAGATAAAAAAACACGATATCGGTAATATGCGGTCTACCCCTTTTTTCTTCATAATTTAAAGCAATTCGAAAAATAAGCATCTTAACAATCTCCTAAAGTTTTTACATTTGGAACACATTTAATCCATGGGGATCCTTATCGATCCTGAATTATCATATTTTAAATTTTATAAAATAAGGGATTTACGGTCTGTCAGACATAAGATACCCGATGTAGGGTTAACATTCTTTATTGTTCTTAGACACAAATTTAAATTTTTCTGTTTTGTTTCTGTTTAACCTTAATTAATTGTTCTTCTCTAGAACAAATTTGAAGTTTTATGTTCTTTTGCGAATATCACATTCAATTCTTTGCCAGGATAATTGGTTGCTCTTTTCTAAATTTAACAATCTTGCTAGTATCTGTTTACCAGCAGATGTCTCTGTTTCTACAATGTTTCTTTTATAAAGTCTTCACTCAAATATGTAAGGTTTCTGTTATATTTTCTGCTAATTTTATAAATATATTTTTCTTATATAAAAATATAAAAGATATTTTTCTTATATAAATAAAGATAAACTTTGAAACATATTTCTGCAATAAATATGAACTATAACGTATGTGTTATTTATTTTCTGATAAATAACGTATTGAAAACTATCTTTAGTTGTTATTTATATTCTTTGATAAATAACGTATGAACGTATAATTTATATGGTATTTATATTCTGATAAATAAACGTAATTTCAAGGTGTTCTGTAGTAGTACGACTATGATTAATGTGTTATTTATATTTCCTGATAAATAACGTATAAAATTTCAATGTGTTTCTGTAGTATTACGGTAACTTGAAGATTCAATTTCTAATTTGCTTGTTTTTCTCGGACGCGTTCTCTTATGAATATCTTGTTATTTCAGTAATATACTTCTTAAAAACATTTCTGTAGTTGGTCTAATCTGAAGAGAAAGTATGTACTATGAGTAAAGAGGATTTCCACATGGCAATCGAAATTCTGGAGAGAATACTTATTAAAGATAAATTCATCAATTATAATTGTCTCTTTTCGTTGTTCCGCAGTATTCTCTCTCTCAAGAGTTCACTTAAGAGTGTGATTCTCTTGTCGATTCGTTCTCACTCTATATATCACCCATATTATTTATTCTTACTTGTATATAGAGTTCTCCACTCGGTGGTAAACTTATTAGGATTAGTTATTATCAGGATTAAAGTCTTACCGATATGTTTATCTCGACTTGCGGGTCACTCCTCTAACCTATTAGCACAATATTACCTTCTCACATATATGAGCTTATATAATAATTTTAAATAAATATGTGCGTGCAAAGAATAGAAATACGAACACTATAGGCTCCTTCTAAACCCCACACCTATTTCAAAAACAATTGGGTCCTTATAAAATCAGAGGTTAACTAATCGTGTCCAATGTTAAACATGAGAATATTTTACCAGTACCTCTTAAACGGTCCCATGTAAAGTGAGATTCTCAAATCTAGAGTATATTTACTCTGTAAATATTCATATACCTGATCTGAATGAGATTTCTGTAACTAAAATTAACCACCCTTTATAAATGTCCTAAAACTCGAGAGCTCTGTATATATAAACCTAAAATGTACAAGATTTTCATTATACTTTTCTATAATCTTAAAATTTTTAATTCTGATCGTGAATCCAGTTTGCATTCACGAGAGTAGCAACCAACGGTAAATATCCTTTAAAAAGTCTCAACTAGAACTCGAAAGGCTCGTCGGAATTTTCAGCAATTCGAAATGCTTAACTAGGTTGCCGAAGTTATGCACACTCTCGTCTCCTGTAATACCGGTCTTTCCTATTCTTGATCCTCTCATGAGATAATCCTGGTTATTTCTGAGTTCTGAAAATAGTAAGGATTCTCTGTCCTTTTTCACAGATGATCTCGAAGATTCTGTATGAGTTCATCTACACAGACCTCTAATTATAAAGTTTCGTTCCTGACATTGTTGTCGTAAATTATCACAAAAACTCTGACATTTACCTCAACCTATTTCATAATAGCTAAGTAACTTAATAAAAAAGAACTATTATACTTGTTCATTTGCTCATTACTCGATACCCTCTATCACTCCTCTACAGTAGGAGGTAGACCTTTCTTAGCTTTCAGTTAACTTTATAGAGTGAAGTGTCTCAGATCATTCTAGAAGAGCAAAGTCTGTTTCATAGTATCTGACTGCTCAGAAAGAGGTGCCCTTACTCGTGACAAACTGGAAACTGACTGTCAGTCCGCAAGTGAGAGATGAACAAACATGCAATGTTGACAGTCAGTTCTTGACAGACTAGATTAACTTGAAAGTATTAATTGATTCGCTATCATAAAATTTGCTAGGTTCACATATCTACTCTCATTCAATTTATACTCATGAAATATTCTCGATATTCGCGTTGAAGACTGTAATCTAAAGACTGTTCTTCTTTATTCTACGATGTTCTCGTTAAATTCTGACTGTGTTTCAGCTAGTAAGTTATCTTTTTCTTACTTCAGATCTACTGTTTTTCGATGATGTTTACTCGACATCTCTATTGATAAACTTTTTTAGAATAACTCAAGAGAGAAAAATATCTATCATGTTTCCATTTAGAATCTTCCTGCTCTCCAAAAATCGAGATATTATAAACCCTATATGTTTTCATATTTCTAGTAAAGACTACCACAATATGTATTAAAAAATAGAATAATAAAGACTTCTTTTTTCTTCTCCTCTCGCGAAATGATCTGTTATACGTCACGTGTAAGAATTACAGGATACAAATGTTGGGTGTATTTAAACACCCTGGATATTGAATAAAACGAATGAGATTTAATAGAATCACACACACGATCTTTCCTGTTACGATCACTGTTCCATGATCAAGCACCTAGTGTGGAGTTCTCTCGTAGTGTTTTCTGACTATATAATTATCAGTTTCTAATATGTGAGTGTGTATCCGAATTCCTAAAATGCACAAGTCAGTTTCTCTCCATTTCCTGACTTAATGTTCCTGAATTAATAATTATAATAATCGATATAGTTCCAGACTTCCTCGTATAACATTAGCTTAAGCAAATAGTCTCCTGTTATGTGATTCTTCGTATTTCTGATCTGTGTCCAAGAAACTTGTAATAGTCGACTTTGCTCTTCTTTGAACAGTTACGAGAATAAATATTCATCTCATAAGATATTATAACTTTGGTATAACTCTCTCTGAAGTTCATCAATGATTGAGCAATATATTCTGCTAACTATGTCTAGATCGAGAATGAATATAGCCTTTGCCAAAAATAATCTACACTAGCACATCCATAATCTCTTTCACGAAAATTTTCAAACAATATTGAATTAAATATTTATTATCTAAAATATAGGGAAAATGAAAAAATGTCATTAGTATCATATCTGCTGTGTTCTAAAAACTTCAAAAGCTTTTGCTTCAAATATTTCATATTGATAAAATCTGTAAATGTGGCCTCGTGCAGGATAAAATTGTCAGGCCGAACGATGAGATCAGTATTCTATCTAATTTCCTGATATTTACTATAAGTACGTGCTCTTTATCTTTCTCTTATAATAAATAATGAGATGATCTAGGATATATTAAGTTCTTCTCGCTTTTGCTATAAACCTACTTATACAATTTTAATACGTTATCGTTAAGCCTTGAGTTGTTGAGACGTTTCTTCATATAGAGACTCGTAAGGCTATCTGATCAGAAATATACCTCAATATGTTGCCTATTAAAATATATTACTGAGTGAAAATTGCACGTTTTTTCTCTCCTCTTCTTCGGAGTGTACAAGAACGTCCTTATTTCATATTATATTTATAAGATGACTCTCTGTGCTATTAGAAAATTTCCATTGCTGTCTATTGGATGAAGGACAATGTTCTTCATATAATTGGCTTCTTCATAATAGGTTTATTAGTGGAATTTACTCTTTCTTTTCTAGCCTTACCTTCATTCTCAAAGCTGAGTATAAATTTTCCTTTCTTGGACGCTCTAAAAAACATCATGTATTATCATGTAAACTAATTGTTTCTCAGTATCAGACTTAATTAGTTTATATATATACTCATGATTTATAAAAGGTCACCCTCAGTGAGTTAAAACTAGGTGATATTATAATACAGTAACTTATAAGCCCCGGTATTACTAGAGTCAGCCTAGGTATAAGTTTCGAATAATGCGGTTCTAGTATATGATCTTTAAATTATATATTGCTTGTAAATTAAATGGTAAAGATTTAACGAATGAGTCTCGCCTCTTTGAGCGTAAACAGTAATTTTTCAGAGTATAGAGTTATCTGAGTATATTCTCTAGCTACTTGATAATAGAATGCACATCTTCTTTGAGAGGTCCAGAAACGCGCCAATGTTTTCGGTAGTGTAGTCTATAGTACATTGTTACTACGAAATGTCTCAAAGCGCGTGGTATTCATATATATATATAAGATCTCATCACTATTTTTATATCTTTCATATAATTTATAAAGTATTTTTAATATATATATAGTGATGTAATATAATAGAATAAAAGTTATATATATATATATAATTTAACTATATAATTATTACTCACAAAACAATTATTTATATTATTATATATAAATATATATATAATGAAATAAATATAAAAATTTATATGATATTGAATAAGAGCAACATTTAGTTATATTTTATAATAATATATAATTATTACGATACTGTGAAAATATATATTCGTTGTTTTTTACGAAAGCTTGTTTTCATGCAGTTTTTCAGTTATGACAGTGCGACGCAACTATTCTAGGCAATTATCTGAAAGTGTTCCGTGCTGAAGATTTCCCACTCTCCTCTCGCTCGTATTCTTCTGAACATATATTCTAATATGAACCTTATCTTCGATCATGTGCATAGACTCACCTCCTCTGGTACGATGTATAAGGTGTTTAATTGTAGTTATTCAATACACTCTTCTAAAAGTTTCAAATATGCTTATAATAGAAATTATTATCCATAATGCGAAACTCCTCTGTGATGTGCGGTAATTTATTCTGCATCTTTATTACCTCATACTTATTTTACTTGCATATAAAATGTTCATTTGCAGGCGTTTATATATCACACTCTTATAATAATTTATTTCCACGAGTTTTGAGGAATAACGAGATTTAAATGAGTTTCTTAAGTAATGTCTTTTCTGCCAAATAGCCTGTTATTATCGTTTCGGCTGTACTTAATTTTTGATAAATTCCCCTCGTATATCCTACTCTTAAACAAACGGAGAAGTGTATCTCATTTTTTGGCTATAAGAAATAGAAGGTCTGTCTCCTACTCCTTGCCCCTACAAGATTTTCTTATATTCGAATACTCTTAAATAAGTTGGGGAAGTGTGGATAGTGAGCGTTATTCTAAGTGCGTTGAAGATATTATCCATCTCTCCTCTTCCCACAATTGACTCTCGCAATCATTATATACCAAATAGACTAATAATCTTTCCTGTCTTTATATTCACACTCTAATATACTCGGTTGTAATAGGTAGACTATTGTAGCCCGTAATATTCTAGTACTTGAATCTCTTGTTTTATCATCAAAGACCATTGTGTGATGATTTATTTCTATCCAGATCTCTGGGCGAACCATGGTTCTTTATAAGAAATCCCTAAAATCTTTTTCTTTTAAGATTCAAGCCAATGAGAATAAATTATCCGTTGATATCATAGATCTCAATAAATGTCTCTGAGAGCGTTAGCGGGTACCTTAATCCCTGATGATATCACACGTGATATAAAGTTACCATCTTCTATATATTCTCCTATAGAAGAATTTTATTCGAGCGGGATAGGATCTATCATAGTGATGCTTCTCGACTGATGGAATAATATAGGCTCAAGAGGTTCATGTTGCGATCTTTTTATTAGTGCGGTATTAATATACTCCGAGATATTTTTTTTGAGAGATTATCATCACATACGTTAACGAAATAGACCACTCCATTATGAAGGCGTCCTAGGTGTGTTCCTGTCGTGATGGTCTATCTCCCATTTGCCATGAGCTGAGGAATTCATATCCTCAGGTAAGTGCTCCCCTTATAACTTTATGTTGGATTGTTTATTGCATAAAAATCAATTCTTGCGTAATCAAGATCATGAAATAGTGCTGATATTCAGAGAAAACCAATCAAAATTATCGTAGTTCTTGGGCTGTGAATTATCTGGATTAGCCAAGACTCATTGCATAACGTATTAATATATACTGAGATAAAATTACCTTACTCCCAATTTACAGTCAAGTCTAACCATGCTCTATCTAAATGGAAACATATTCTCTTGTAAAAATTGAATACCATAGCTATATCTCTCTAACATCATTGGGCGTACATGTTTCTATTTGTTGGGTCCAGACAGGCTGACGAGGTACTGGAATTCGATGTTATTCGAGTATTCATATCTCAATAATACTCTCATTATATCACGAATTCAAGTGTATATGCTATTGTCCAATTAGAATGAGTGTTTCTTGTTCTGTCTCTCTCTAGAAAAAGTGGGTTCACATGGTTAAGTATGTACTCGCGAAATACTATAATAATCAATAGAGGTGTTCCCTCTCACTCTCTCGGCAGTATTAAAGAAGCAAGTCGTATTAAACCGACACCATAACTTTCATTTTCGTTCTCTCCTTCTTTACTTTACTTAGCGCTTCTTCTATTGTGGCTGAAGCTACCTTTATATATTGTCAGTGTCGTTTATACAATATTTGAGGTGATATAGCGCTTATTATGAAAAGGAAATAAATTATCCCCATAAATTTTACTAATTCACTCAAAAATTATACTACCAGTCTCAAAGTTCATAAGTACACTACTTAAATAGTTACTCGTACAAGTGATTGACAGATGTGAAAAATGAGTATACTCAATAAGAAGTTTCTATAAATTTATGATCAAAAAAATATATTAATCTCACAGAAATAGTTTTCCCACAGAGAGTCCTAGATCTCTAATGAAGTCATCACTATCTTTAGTGGCAACCCTTTCATAATTTTCTGATATTGTTCGTGGTTCGTGAACTATGCCTATCATTGTTCGTGGCAATGTGTAGAGGATGTCAACTTCTTCGGTGAACTCCAAAAAACAAAATCAATAACCTCTTCATAATTTAATCCTTTCAATACTCGCCAAGGAATTGCGTATACGTTTTCTCATAATCCCACAAGAACAGTTTTCTAAGAGAAGATAATATGAGAGTTAGAATAACATGAGAACTAATAGGTGGATAAAAAAACAATCATTTTATATTATCAAAGAGATATTTTACTATTGACTCATTCTAAACTGTATTTATGAATTAATTGTAACACACCCCTTGTTGTTCTACACTTCAAACTTTTCACCAAGTGTTCCGTTTTGTAGCATATTTCTACTGCTCTTATAGTAAAATATATCACCCATTTCTAACTCATTTTTCGAAGTCTAACGGAATCCACTACATTGACGTATGCTTGTTCTAGTCTTTTCTCCTGTAAATAATTTAAGTTACAGAGTAGCTGTTTTTAAAAAAGAAGCTCATTTATTATAGTCTCTCTAGTATTATAATCAACTCGAGAAAAAAGAACTCAATTAGAGAAAAGAAATTTTCTATAAAAATTAAATTGAAAATTATTCGCTAGAGGTGTTGTGATCACATATGTTTTTATATAATATTGTCATTTATGCATCAGATAATTAATCATTATTAATAAACACAACATAGTTTACTTCAACTTACTAAGTTTTAATTAGCAAATTATAAAAATTAATTACTTTAGTCATTAAAGACTTATTCTATAGCTCTTCTCACTAATATGATATTTAATAACCCTTATCTTGATGTCATTATGTAATTTTAACAACTTTACTCTCATTATCAAACAAGAAAGACCAAAAAAAGAGATCCACATATAAATGATATTCTGTGATTCATCTGGTAGTTACTTGTGTTTAGTATCATATGTAAAATATTTCAGAACTCCATGAGAATAGTACTGCCGAATATTAAAGTAACTCTGTATGTATTTTTCAAATTTAACAATATAATTAAAAAATATAGTAACATTATCAAAAAATTAATAAAATAACTAAATACATGAAATTATATCAAATTTATATTTCTGAATATAAATACGATTAATATAATGAAAACTTATTTTAAATGCAGAAAAAAAAATTAAAAAAAATAAACATTAGTTTTCTTAAGTACTTTATTATAACAGACGTGATGTTTCTCCATACCATATGTTAGCTCTCATGTCTTGATAATAGATATTGGCTTCACTTAGTTCATGATAAATACTCCTAAGTTATAACTGAATATGAGTAGCCTTACCTATCTTTTAAGCGCTACCGATTTGGATACCTAATATATACGAGGTATTGTGCGTTAAAGTATGTTAGTAAAAGAAATGGAGAGTGTTCATATAATACAGTGTTCTAGAAAGAACATATTTCCGATTTCGATATATCCGTCTCCTACTATGACCTTTTATCTCTCCTAAATAGTCTTTATATTGTCCATTACTCTACACACAATTGATACTTGAGTAACCTAGTAGCTAGATTCTTTAATGATCTTTTGTTCTATCAAAGTCTTGAACTATAACTCTATCTGTTCTATGTGGTAGTGTTCTGTTCTTTCTCCAAATCTTCGATCTCTATATTTTCTATATTCACTAATTCTTCTCAGTATAGCGAAATATCTAGTTTAATCTATGTGCACCACCACTCTCATTGTGCTCTATAAGTTCTGTTATAATTATGAATGTGATTAAAATATCTTTCTGAGTACAAAAGAGCTTTTGTTATCATCTCAGGAACATCTATACCTACTCGTATAATTAATGGTTCAGAGATTAGAACAGTTAATACGACATATTAAACAGTCTCTGTCTTGTGTTTCTGGAAACGAAAGATTGACTCATGTATCAATGTTCACTAATTCGACCCTCGCTGCTTCTTATATCCTGAGAATTAGAGATTCTGGTGTGATTTCATCACTCGAGACCATCGTTTTTTGTTTTATATTCATAAGGGGTAAAATAACTTCGTAATAAGACCTAATTTCCTATGACGTCTGAAACCCGTGCTCGACCCCATTTTAACCTTAATTTTATTCTTTTGATACCACACACATAGAATACTTTTCTTTAGAGATTATTTGAATACTGTTGTATAGTTTAATCTATCACACATCTTGATCGTAAAGCTGCCTCAATAATATATAAACACTGATATTTAATATTTGTTTGATATATTAGAAAAACATAAAAATTTCAGCATTATCACTCTATCCCTTATATGAGTATTTATAGTTCACCTACTATATAAAAAAAACTCTACTCTCACTATTTCTACTTTTTCCAACATTAGCGTGCCGTATAATGTGTTGTCATCTTTTTCCCTTTGTTACTTTTCATCCTTATACAGTATTTTTTCAAAAGGAATGCTACATAATTCTAATATCATATTAAATTGAGTGATAATTATTTCAATCTCTGAAAAACGATAAACTGACCGCCGGCAATAATATCTCTCACTCGCGGATATTAAAAAAAATGAAACAGTAATTAGAGATACATATTACTGCGGAATGATGAGAGTTCATAATTATAAGAGAGCTTTGATTAATAAAATGAGCATTCGCTTAGTATAATTGGTTACTATATATAGACAACAAACAAGCCATACATCGAGCGAAAAAGAGAGCTTTAAGACGATATAATGATGAGCAGTGCTATATAAATATTTTATCCAGTCTAATAAGGATTTAATTGTACTTATTCTATTTTACACATGATATATATATAATATATACGTATGGAAATAATATGCTTACTCATGTATGAAGAGTAAACTGTTAAAACCCGAACTACCATTTAATATAGTTTATGAAAAGTTATAAGGTATATATATACTCAGCTAAATGAAATCACATGAATGAATACGTGGGTACAAATATGTTCGACTACAAGATAAAAACTTCTTAAATAGGTTTTTTTTTCTAGGTGTTGAAACTGCCAGAAATGACTAAAACAAATATTTACTAGAGGGCAAAAATACAATTCTAAGGTAAAAAGACAATTGAGCTAACTTCACTATCTAAAAAAAAAACAGGCATTATTTATTTTTATTATATAATATAAATATATAACTATATAAGTATCCTCTAGTTTAGCTATGTGCCGTGAATAATTTCACACAATAATAATTAGTTTTTGTTTTATAATATTTAAAAATCGCATTATTTATATTGAGAATTATTATGTTGTGATCAAATAATAAGTCAACTAAATTAAATTATTATATATATAAATAATATAATATAATTATAAATATGTTAGATATAGTAGTTAATGATTGATTAAATAATATGAGAAATAAAATCAAGGAGAGAAGAGTACAAAATTGTCATAGATTTTGCTAGATCTAAAGTCATTAGAGCCAGACTACATCACATTTATCTCGTGTTCAATAACAGCTTATGACCTCGGCAACTCTCAAGTAACCCCCATCAATGTAGTCATATACTCCTCCCAATTTCATATCTTTGAAATTTTACTTCCGCGTATTTACAGCTTATTATCCCTCATCCCATTGTTACTCTTTACTCCATTTCTCCATATCTCAAATCTTCCTTACCTCTGATAATGAGTATTTTATTTCGCTTACTATTCTACAATTTTGCTGATCGCTCTGAGATTTATGAGCCCGTCATTCTTTTTACACATTGTAAACAGAACGCATTCTCGAACATACTTTTTTATTTAACAACTATTCTTCTGGAAGTTTTATAGCACGTCTGCTAATTCTCGTGCGAATATACATAATCGATATCTGACTTCTAAATTACATGTATTATTCTTGCTGATTATAATTCTACACTATCAGAGAAAAAAATTTACATCAGCAAACTGATGATTACTAGTATAATCTTTTATAATATGTTTATCTCATATCATATATAAAGATAAGGAGAAGACACGAGAATTAATTACTCGATACTATTTTAATGTACAAATAATTTTATAAAATAGAGTGTTGCATCTGCATTCTGTTCAATATTGTATATTCTCCACCAAGAGAGCTCTTTCGAATTTTAGAGATCAATCAACTTTTTACACCATGACACAACAATGCTCAATTCGAGAGACGATTTTGAATATATTATGTGCTTATCGTTTTTTGATAGTTTTGCTTGGTGGTCGCTCGCAATGGCGAGTTATATGAAGCGGGGTAAAATCCACAGACATAACTCAAATGCTAAAAAACACGTAAAACAATAAAAATAATTGAAGACCTAACTTTAATAGTCAAATCTCATACAAGAACGTTTTTTAATAGAATTATAGTTTTTCTCTAACTTCTGTAGATAAATATTAAATTCTCACCAGTTTTAGTAATCAAACTCACAAGTGCCCAATCACAATTGGATGCCCTATAATAAGGATAGACTTAATATCCGTACCTCTTTTTTGAATTGATGTTTTCCTCTCCTCCTACTACAGAGCCGTTAGAAATTTTTCTTTTCCGCACTGTCCTTAATACTATTCTTCCAAATGGGCTGTTTTTAACATAAACGCTATAGTACTTGAGAAGAGCCATCTTAACATAATGCTAATATATGTATAATGTAATAAAAAATATTATACTCTAGTTATTATTCAATATATTGGTATAGCTACTATATATATAAAGTCGGTAATCGGAATGGACAACAAAGGCGCGAGAGTTAAGCACTATAATATAATGCAACGCTCGACTATTACAAATAGAAAACACATATTAATGTATTTGTTATAATCTCGTATGTTACTTATAGGTGTAGATAACAGCTCTCTCTCGTACTACTATTATTTCTCGGTTAACCGCTCCCTTAAAATGTGCATCTAATAATTTGAACATCACTCACACACACACCATACATCTCTCTCCGTGTTCCGTGTACAGAAAAAGATCAATAAAAGAAGGTCTCTGAGCCTATCAGAAAATTTATTCCATTTGAAGGTCTTTCCACTCACTACGACAATGTATGCTTCTAGTCTCTAATTATTTTCAAAATTATGGTGTGAAAATAAGTGTTCCTGTGACACATTAAGATAAAACCAGATACCGTTCTTCTTCGATAGCACACAACCTCAGGATGCATCAAATTGTAATAAGATGCTCGACGTACGCCTTCGCAGATATCTCAAAAAGAAGTACTCGCACAGGTCGTAGTGGTTAAGGACCGAACTCCCTTCACGGTCTTGACTCTTTATATATAGTATATAACAAGAGGGAGGAGTAGAGCTACTGAGAAATTAATCGACCTGAAATTATTTTACTTTGAGACACCATATTCTCGTTGCTCACAGTCAGCGAACGGCGAAAATAGCAAGATAGGTCTTCGCGTAGTAGGAAAAAATGAATGTCATCTCAATAATATCTCACTCTCGTAACTAAGGAGTCACACCGGACTCAACAGCAAGACGGCTCTCTCCAGATCGTAGTAGTACCATTATCAACACATCGAAATCGCAGCCGGCACAAAGCAGCCTAACACTCTTCACATCCCTAGAGCCTATATGCTGTTAAGAGCCGAAGGGGTTGGAGTAGGAGTTTAGTGACACCTCTTTTGCGACCAATGGAGGGGTGAAAGTTTGCTCAACGCCAAATTTATTCGTTCCTATTTTATTTTACTACATGAGTGCTTACAATAAAACGACACCATACATAAATCTGATGTAACATGAAAAACATTGTTTTCTCACAGAAAAACACCAATGTTATATATAAGATACAAAGTATACACTACCGAACTATAAATATCATGTAATATATCTGAATGACACCACTATTCAATGCACTTAACAAATTAAAATATTTCATATACGCTCATTTCACAATGCTCACCAATTATCTGAAACGTATCTTCTTGATAAAGATAAGATGTAGTAACTCACATTAATAATTTTTAATATAAAAAATAACACAAAGTATTGCCAATATCGACAATTCTAATAACTTGTCATAAAACTCAAAGTAGAGATAGTAAAAAAATTATACATAGTTTTAATTAACAGAACAAGGAATGAAATCATAACATCACGACTCACTAAAAAATATTCATGAAACTCAACACAGTCATCAAACATTACCGTTATCACTCACTTAAAACCGTCGGATTATAACGAGAGAATTAATTATACGATAAAAGCTCACGTAATACTACTATATACAGTGATGTATAATGAGAATACAAATTACATTGGCTATTCGTTTTTTATATTGTTTGTAATTCCAAAATCTAGGTTAAATGTAAGTTTCGTAGTTTTATTTTGTGGGCAATTTAAATATTTTTTTTAAATAAATCTAAAAATATTGAATTAAACATATTATTTATATACATAGTATTTTTTTTTGGTTATTCATTCATTTCTTTCTTAATTACACCCACCACTCACGCGTATTCATATACATTTAATCTTAATAGACATCCATCTACTAACATCAATTTATCAACCACAGCCGCTCCAAAGAGAAGCTATGAAACCATTATTAGTAATTTCACTATAATTATAAAATTATATTGGTGAGGAAACTATTATCTTAGTGAGTGACGCGCTTGGTACGTTCCTACAAGTGATCACTATGGAGTTGTGAGCGTAAAGTGAAGTACTCCAAGACTTTGTCTCACTAAACTAATCGGAGTCACTCGTTTTAAAATATCGGTTTATTATTTAATTAATGATTTACTCCATGTCATCTTTATCTCATTAACGACACAAATAATAATAATCAAGCAAGCTACACGCCGCTCGAGCTTTAGTGGAATAATTTAGGTTACTACGAGCAATAGGACTCTACATTAAATTTTGTGAGTATCGTTTCACATAATGTGTGAGGTGGATAATTACTTTAAGAGTGAGCATCGAGCAAAGTTTCTACGGAGCATAGATATAAAACGAGCGTACGATTATTTTTCAATACTATTGCTATATTAATAGGACGGGGACTCCCTTCTCAATATCTCAGGTAGCTGTAAATAATCATACAATCTATACAACGTAATAATCTAATCTAGATATGTCAAGAGCTACTTTTAAGCGTGAGATGATATGATATGGAGTGGATTCGTAATAGAATTAATACGATTTAGCCGAAAAACATCCGTGATCGAGTAAGGACAAAACCTCGTAAATTGAATTATACATAAAACTATTATCTGACTGTTCGCGAAAACACCCGATGAGGATATGAGTTATTTCGTTATTTATTGTTAACCATAGCTCTATATTAAGCCATAGAGCTCTTGCAGAAATAATTATATTACATTCGACTTAGTGGGACGGAAACTTGGTGCGTACGATGAAGAAAACGTCTAGAGCGAATCACGAGAAGATGAGGCGTCACTAGCACCTCGAAACATTAACTAGTATCTAATCGATTTTATTCGGTACAGAGAATTATCGCATCACTAGCTCGGGTGTGACTCAGTACACTCATCTCAACACACAGTGAATTATACATGTGAGGATTGATATTCCATTATACATGATATATTTATATCAGATGTGTTCCCCTAAAATATATATTACATCGATTCGATAATTATTAGTCATATTATATATTTCAATTAATCTAATGTCACTTCTCCATTCGCAAGATTTGTTCATATCTTCCCTCAATATATTCCGTTAGATATCACGTCGGGTCATAGTATCTTTTGCGTGTTGATATACTTAATTTTTTTCTCCTATAGAGCAAAAACAACTTGATACAACTGTGCCTAATCACTCGAAATACAACTTAAGTAATACTAGCACTTGATGAATAAGATTAGTGTTTCTCGCGTGGCTCAAGTAAGTTATTGTAAGAGTTCAATCTCAGATCGGAGTAAAAAATCTACTGGTCAGCTCGACACGTGCCTTATTCATATAGGATATTTAACTACTGGAGACAGAACGTAATAGATTTCAACAAATTTATGTAACCTAGTGTCTCAAACTGTCATCGCGACGACACAGTAACACCTCTCGTGTGTACGTTCAGACGACCAATACAATCCGTTCAGCGACGATAATTTCGGCTCTAACGGGGCCATGGCTGACGGCACTGCTATCTACGAGCTTTACGTAGTGTAATGGTGTATTATCTCCGCATGTTATTTTTTTATTTGAATTATTTAAACACTCAGACAATAATTAGTTATAAAAGATACACTCATGACGAACATTAATTATTTACTCGGTGAAGAGTACTCACACGCACAGGTTTTAGTTGATCATTATTTTTTCGATGAGGACATTTCTCGATAACCTTCGACGGTCGCTTTCAAGGTATACAATAGCACTAAAATAGGTATCTATACCTCCGACATCGAACTATTGTGATGATAATAAAACACCATAGTTTATCTGCTTTATATCTAAAAGAGTTCGGCTCGTATAATCTCCAACGCGCAGTATTTCAAAATTAAAACGTGTATGTCATCTAATTGAATCAGTCTTCGGGGGAAACCCTTCTACAAACACTCCTCACGTGACATTCCATCTCAAGATGTGTCCTATACAAATTCGCTATTCTCCTAATGCTCTCTAAAGACCTTGTGAGTTGTGGATCCCTACAGAGTTCTCCTCACTCATTTCCCAAACCAGCAAACTCTCAGATTATCGTAGATGCTACACGAGCTCTTCATGAGAGACGAGTTCTTAAATTCCCAATTTCACTCAATAAATCTCTACCCTGCTTACGATTCCCTCCTCTCCTCTGTTACTCGTCCTCTCTGGTCTCGTCTCTCCTCGCTGCCCTTTTCTTCTCATCTCTTTTGTGAAGTTATTGTATATACCGGGAGCCGACAAGAAAAGTGTTGCTATGTTTCTTTAGGAAGTAATGACAGCGCGCCACTGTGTTCGATATACATGAGAGATTTTAGAGAAAGAGGCGTCAGGGTCCTCTCTCAATAAATACGTCGTATATGTATAACTCCGTTTATTGCTCTCTCACGAAAAACATCACCTCACTATCACGAGTATATTAATAATATTACTGGGTCATATATGCGGGTACAGAGTTGAGCTCTCGAGAGACAAGCTAAAGGTGGTGTGTTCCACACTTTATGAGATGACGAAAGAACGCCTAATCGTGATATTTTATATGCGATTAAATAAGCGGTGACCTACGAAAGGTGTGTCTCCGATCGCACGCTCGAAGCAATAAAGCTATACGATGTATTTCAGAGTGTCTACTCAGACACTTTAGCAGGCCACTCAAGTGAAATAAGCACTTACTCGTTCTATTCTTCGCTGAATAGCGTTTGAATTAGCAATAATACGGGCCTACCTATATACCTGAGTATACTATAATATAGTAGTACTATGTATATATATACCTATATATAATACCCTATATATATATATATATTAATATATATATATATAGATATATATATATATATATATATATATATATATATATATATATATATAATATATATAATTATTATATATATGATATTATATTATATATATATATATATTTATATAATATATATATATATATATATATATATATATATTATATAATATATAAAGATAAATTATGTATATAAAATACAGTATAATATATATATATATATATTAATATTATATATATATATATATATATATATATATATAATATATCAGTTATATAGTATTATATATATAATATATATAGACGTATTAATATATCCACTCTCACTCTCTATAGTATATACAAAACACTACATTATTAATCGCTATATAGATATATAATATTAGTTATGTATAGTATATTATTATACTATACGTAATATATATCTATAACTATATTATATAATATATATATATATATATATATATATATATAATAAAATATATTTATATTATATATAATATATATATATATATATATATATAATATAATATATTATATATATATATATATATATATATATATATATATATATATAATATATAAATATATATATATATATATATATATATATATATATATATATATATATATATATATATATATATATATATTATATATATATATATATATATATATATATATATATAATATATATATATATTAATATACTATATATATATATATATATATAACCTATATATATATATATATATATTATATAATATATTATATATATATATATATATATAATTATATATATATTATATATATATATATATATATATAAATATATATATATATATATAATATAGTATATACTCACCTGGCATCTTATTGTCGTATATTTTATACACCCTCACGAAATATAATAATACTAGAGGATTATATATGATAAATAATCCTCGGAGGAAAAAATCATTTTATATTCCCATCCAATACAGCTTGAGCGCTGTTGAAGGCTACTATTTCAGATACCTTTTTTAAATAATTTGCACCTCTGTGCGCACCAAAGTGGGAGTTGTCTTTGAGTTCTTCAATTAGTGCATATTTAGTATTTCACATCCTCACATCGGATAAACCTATACAAAAAAAAGGAAAAAAAAGTTGAAAGTGGATAAAAAAATTTGTATATTTCACAAGGAGAAAAAAAGATCATGCAGAAAAATTATGATGTTAGTTGTCGCAGAGATCTGAAACTAACGACATAATAGTCACGTGAAATACGTCCCATTAGCAATGTTGGAAGTAATCACTAAAACTGATATTAATACTACTTTTTAAATGAATATCTTTTAGGTATCAATCAAAAAAAAATTAAAAAAAAGTTTAGATCAATTCTTATATGATAAAAAATAGCTTTAACCAACAATGGCCAACTACAAGCCTTTCAGTAGCCATAACACAAAACCTTGGTAAACTTTATTAAGGTATAAAATCTGTAAAAAACCAAGTCTTAAAGATATTCAGATTTTCAAAAGTTTAAAAATCTCAAAAGATCTGCTTCTGGCTTGAGTCAGAGTCTTACTCCTTTTGTCCTAATAATTATCACTCATGACTAGCTAATAAGACTTGGCCACTAGATGTTCCTGATTGAACATAGCATGAGACTCAGAAACTAATAGTGAGTTTCATAAGGCAGCCGAACCATTATGATGATAATAGTCATAACATTGATCTTTATTAGAAAAGCTAATAGATGAGTGATTTTGTATTCTTTTGATATCTGGAACCCTCCAAAAATAAATAGAATGGAAAATATTTTTCAACCCAATACTAAACATGTCATCTACATCCTTCGTGCCTTGCTGTATAATTTCCGCAACCCGTCCATATGACTGTATTCAGATATGTACAAATATTAAGAATAATAATATTAAAATATCAAATATAAAACTTTTTAAAATCGGTATATCATCATTTGTGTTTCTAACAATTTCTAATATATATATATATTATATAGTAATTTCCAATATAATATCCAAAAATGTCTTACTCAGTATACCTATAATAGAGTGATATATATATATATATAAGTGTATGATTGGGCTATATATATATATAGGTATATCATTATTATAGTATTATATATATAGATATATTTATATATATATATATATAGTACTGCAGGTCACCTTATATCTATATATATATATATCTCACGTGAGGATGTCTAATATCATTAATATATAATATATATATTATATATATATATGAGCTATATATATAAATATATATATATATATATATATATAAAAGTATTTATTAAAAATAATATATACTTCTACGTATTATATATTTTAAGCTATATATATATATATATATATCATATATATACATATATATATATAATATATATATATATATTATTATATAATATATAGTTATATTAGTAATATATACTATTCTTATATAGGATCTCTATATATAGTATACTAAAATATATTTTCATATAATTCAAATAATTATCCGTTTATATAGATACTATCTGAGCATCCATAATATAAAGGATAAATATATACCGTTTATATACCATCATATAATATATATTATACTAGACTATCCTCCATATATATATATAATAAATATATATATAAGATTACTAGGTATATATATAATATTTAATAAAATATATAATATATTTATTAAATATATAATATATATAATATCTAAGATTATAATACTATATAAAGGAAACAATTTAAAACCACTTAAGAACTAAACAAGGAAAAAATCTAAAAATATTATAAATTAAACAATAGTTTACGTTTCGAGACAATTAGTAATTAGTTTTTCTTGGAGGGCAAGTACAATGCATAAAGCAAAATCAATTTTGACAAATAAATGAATAAATACTTAAACAATATGAAATTGATAAAAATGAAAGCAAATTAACAAATGGCAACAAGTTAAAATTACTTCACTCAATAAATTATTTGATGATAAATAATTAAATATGTTTCTCTAATCTCCCCAATCTTTTTGAGGAATTTATTCTATTCAGAATTTTGTTAAATCCTAACATGATTCCTACAATACCTCAATTCCCTAATCCTTTAATGATTTTTATTAATTGTTCTACGTATTGGTATTGTCTTCAAAATGATCTTTACCTATACCCCTAACTTGTATCGACTAAGATATTAGTTAAATTTGCAAGTGATGGGCAGTAGTCTAAGGCCGATTCATGGCCAATAATTTATATGATATTTTTGTATGTCCAGTATCTCCTTCCAACATGCCGCACCCTCTCTTTTCAGCTCAAGAGTTGTTTCTATGGAAGAGATATCGTTGTGGGACGATGTCATTACTGTTGTCCCTACATCATCCTTTTCCATTAATGATTTCCTTCTTCAAATTAATAATTTGTTTAAACCCCTTCTATTTAAATTTACTTACGAAAACACTAAAATGTTGATGCGATGCAGTTTCTTTTTTTGGAATCTCTTAATTATGTCAAACAGGAACTTTCTCTTTCTCTTTTATAAGTATTATCGGACAAAGCCAACAAAATCATAATCTAATCAATTGCCTCCTATTAATTTTTCCACCCTCATCTTCGCGAACTCATCCTCTTCACATTAAAAATAATGTTATTTTTAACATGTTTTTTGAGATCATTTAATTATTGTGATCCTCCATATTTGAAACAAGAAGGTTGAGATTTATCTTTCGTGGACATTTTTTTAAGACTTAGAACCTCCTACTCAAAAATATGTTTCTCAAATCATAAATAGTACAAACCGGCTTATCCTATCTTATTTGTCAAGATTTAAAGAAGTAACATAATTACCTTTCTTAAACTGATACGAAAGTCATGCCCCATTCTCACCTCAACTAGTGACATTTAAATTATGTTGAAACACCTATTTGACATCTATAGTATTCAGTGTTCCGGATTACCTTCTCACAAATTTTGATAAATAAGTTTAAACCAAACTAACAATATGAAAAGACTGGGGGAGGTTTAACTAAAAAATTCTCTTGTGAAGATTTTGTAATAACTCATATTTCGGCGAAACATATAAAGACACTGAAGGTTCCCGGTTTAGCCAACAACATAAGGGTGAGAGTCTTAGATAGGGGAAATGCACCAAAATGCTATTCTTTAGCATAAATCACAGATGATGAGCACATTTACAAGAGTAATTTGGTGGATAGAGTGCAAACTTTTTGTTTATATACAAGGATAAAAATCCTAAACCAATTTTTTAGAATCTTTTTTCTATATCGACGAGCTTACATATCTGAATTATTATATTCCGAAGGATTCTAATTAAATTATTGGACTTTTTATAAAATTATTATACTCAAGGAAATTTTCATATCTAGTAAAAACACAAGGAATGAAAGAAGAAGTATTTGATAAAACATCGAAAATATAATTTATTGGAAGTAATTTTATTACCACCATTTGTTACTCTACCTGCTGTTCATTTTTGATTCCTTTATACCATAATTTCAATTGTAATTTAGTGTTTTGAGTTATATATGAGTTTTGTTCTAATCTCAATATCGTATATTTCAACTCCTCTGAGAAGTTGCTGAGGAGGAGGACGTTGTACTAGTCTCGAAACGTAAACTACTGTTTAATTATAATATTTTGATTTTCGAACAAATCTGTGTTAGTTGTGCCACAACTTAATGTAGCTCCGTTTAAAATCTCAAATATTTTCTTATCATTTTTCTAAGAACCTTTTTTGAGCATGTTTAATCATATATATCTGCTTATATGAGTTTTGCATGATGTTATTATATTACCAGCGGCACGTGCCTTCTAATCTTTGTAGTACATCCTAAAATTTAACGGGTTTCTTGATCTTATATTAGATCGCATTTATATTCTCTTTCTATATTCCTGATGTCAAATCTTCTCGAGATCTTTTAAATAGTCATATGAAAGCAACATCATGAATATTATAAATATTCGTATGGCGACAGTTTACCAGGATGTGTGTTTCCAAACAGGTGGCGACCAGGAGAAAATTGTCAGTTGCTTTTTTACAAGACTGTTTAAAGAGTGAGAAAGCTCCATTAATACCAAAGTTTGAATTATAATATTAAAATAGTATCTAATCGCGTTAACTTATTTTTACAACATAAAAAAGCTGATAGCTCTATCCAATATATTTACTGTTAAAATCAACATTGTAATCCCGTTAGATTAAAGTATCAAAATTAATTGAAAGTGCTTCTTTACATAATATATTCCTTGAATAATATCTGGTCAAGAAATGATGTGGTCATCCTTTACTCAACTGCAGACAATTCACTATAATTACTTGATGAGAGCGTAAGTTACCAAAATGAGGTGCTTCATTAGAGGAATTTTTTTAATAAATCAAGATCTAATCTAAGAAGGCTTAAATTATATATAAATTTAACCCCTTCTTCGAGTCTTGTTCAGTTAGAACAGGTCTCGTTGATAGTAGGCCCATAAATTACAACAGAAATTGTTTCAATTATGCTTGGATTCACCTTGGACAAAGTTTACCAATGACTCAATTATTACCAATCTCTCTGATTATCAATTGAGTGTTTTTGAAACTCAGCTGCTTGGTTTTGGACTTGGTTTTTCAGTGGACACTTCACCTCTTAGTCAACTTAAAATATTATCTTCTTTTAGTTCTCACAAGAATTTATTACCCCTTATTGTTAAAAAACTTACCAATTCTTGTTCCTCCTTTCCAAGAAGATTTACAAATGCTATCTTCCTCATTTAAAAAGAAACAAAAATATCATTACTTCCCAAAACAGATAAAAGAAGCAGGTGTGGTCATTCTAAATTATGAGGATTATAAAAATAAATTAACATTTGTGAGTTGAATGGAAAATGAAAATACTTACGAAAAACTTAACTCAGACCCTTCTAAACACTCGAAATGATATCGATTAATAGGTATGTAAACCCCTGATTCCAATAATGTACATTCTTTAAAAATAATATCAGCACACAAAATCCATTCATACCAATTACCATATATGTATGGTATTCCTAAACTGCACAAGGATGGTGTCCCACTTAGACCCATTATATCGGCCAGAAATGATGTTTTTTCCAAGTTAAATAAGTGGCTAGCCTCCTTTCTTTCTCCCTTGGTAGGCACTATCTCATCCACTCATATAAAAAATGCCATGGACTTTATTGATAAAATAGGAAGATTTATTCCCTTTAATCATTGCTTAACTAGTTTTGATGTTACAAGTTTGTTTACAAATGTTCCAATTCCCCATCTTTTGGAATTTTTATCAGAATTTTTGTTAACCTTACATGATTCCTTCATTGACCCATGCCAATCTATTAATTGATCTACGTATTTGTAATGTTCAAAAATGTTTTACCGTTCACCAATAACTTTTTATCGTTACAAGATATTTGGATGCAATAATGGGAGTAGTCTAAGTCCGATCATGGCCCAATATTTATTCCCAATAGGAATTTTGAGAGTCAGACTCCATTTCCATCAGGTCCCCTAACCTCTTTTCTCAAAGTTGTATAATCATTCGCGAGAGAGATCATACAGTTTACTATTGTAATTATCTGTTGTCCCTACCATCCATTTTCCATTATCTAGATGATTTCTCTTCTTCAAATTAATAATTTAACCCCTTCTATCAAATTTACTTATCGAAATCACAGAAACAACGTTTGTATGATTGCATTTCGTGTGTTTGGACATTTAATTAGCAAAAACAGGAACTTCTTTTATCTTTTTAAGTGTATCGCAAAGCCATACACGATACTTAATCAAATTGCTCCATTTATAATTTTCCTTCATCTTCTTCACATTAAACAATATATGATTTTTATACATGTTTTTGATTTCATTTTACTTTTCAAGCTTTGGTTTGAAACAAAGAAGTTGATTTTATCATTCGTACATTTAGAATGAAAAAACTTAGCTTCCATATCAAAAATTTAATTCTATAGAGAATTTACATAATCAGGGCTTATTCTAGGGCTATTATGAGATCATAGACGAACACACATTCCTTTCAAGAATGAATAACGTTAAAGAGGCATCCATTACTCACCCTCAAACTAGCTTGATCTATTAAGTTAACTTCTATGGTAAAGAACACCTATTGTTGACACCACGTAATAGTAAACTTCGTAGATTTTCCGTGAAGATGGATACTTATCACAATTATTTGATAAAGTGAAAGATTAGAACCATTAAATTGAAATAAGAACGGGGAGTTTAACAAAATTCTTTGTGGAGTTGTATATTATACTCACCTTAATTCGGCGGAAGCAAGTAAAAATATGACCCTGAAGGTGTTCCGATTAGAACAAACAATAAGGTTGTATGAGAGTTAGAAGGGAAAGTATGATCGCAATAAAATGCTATTTTATAGAACATAGAAATCACAGAAGATATGAGTACACATCATAAATTGGAGAAAAGAGATGCAACTTTTTGTGTAAATAGTCCAAAGGATAAAAATCGTAGATAATAAGCAATTATTAGAATCTTTTTTTCATTTGTCAGACTAAAGTCATAATTTTTAATTAATTTCCGAAGATTCTTAGTAAATTTTGGAGGCGTTAATAACAAAGAAATTCATATCTTGAAAAAATTAAATATTTAGTCATATCAATAGAAGTTAAATGTGAAGTAATTTTACGTTGATATTTATGGATTAATTTATGCTTTCATTTTTTATAATTTCATATTGTGTAGTTTTTATTATTTTATATTTGTGTCAAAATCTCAATTTATATTTCCGATAATAGATTTAAGTTCTGAGGAGGAGACGTTGTACTAATCTCGAAACGTAAACTACTGTTTAATTGATATAATATTTTGCATGTATCCCTTTAGTTCGTTAAAGTGGTTTATAAATTGTTTTCATTTACGATTTTAAAGAGTTTGACGCTGTTTAAAATCGTCATAAAGATTTATTTTTGCTACATAATATAATGTATAAAGAGAAGGATATAATCATAACTAGAGGACGAACCTAAGTCGCTTTAAACCCCAATATCACTTCATAAAAATATAGCATATACTACGGGGCACGGAAATTATCAATATGGAGCGCCACCAAGCATATCATATATGAGTATGACGATAGAGGGCGGTAGATGAGGAAGGTAAGGCATAATATAAGAGGCTAAGACGATCGAAGTATATACTACATATGAATATAATAGGTAGATTACTATATAGTATAGCTGAATCAGTAGTATAGTATATAGTAGTATATTATATTAGTATATATATATTAGTATTATATATATTTTATATATATATAGTAGGGTATATATAGATAAGATATAGAGTATAGCGATAGGAAGTAATAGATATACGTAATACTACGGTAGCGATATAGTAGAGTATATATAAAGATGAGTAAGTAGGTAATATTACATACGCCCTATGGAAGTAATACTATATAGGTAAAGTTTATAGTAGTTGGGAAGAATATAGCTAATATAGGTAATGGCAGACTCTCGAAAGCTCCGAAACAGATGAATATTATAGTAGATATATAATATAAAGATCGCTAAGTTAAACAAAGAGGTTAAAGGAAGAAGACGATTAAAATTATATGAGAAAAGGTAAAGAATTAATCTGCCTTTACTCCGGAATGAAACCACTGCCGAGAGCCACCATGGTTGCGCTGAGCTAGGACAATATACCCGGTGCGTTTCACGACCATTGAGCCATACTCCAAACTCACAAAATAAAAGTTGAGATTATCAAGTGCAAGAACATACATATAAAGCACGAAGAGTCCCAGTTGCGACATGGTCTAAGACATCGCCAAGGTGAAATAATGACACTGGAGACTGTAGACAGGTCTCGACAACACTGTGATGTGCGCGCGTTGTACTAGGCGGAGCTCAGTGCTTGTCACTAGTCATTGATCCAACTTTTTGCGGTTGGAGGGATGCGCGGGCTATGCGGTAAGCGCCACCGGGGTATATAGTTGGTGGCTCAGTGCGCACATGGCAGTAGCGTTACGGAATCCCCGGTAGAAAGGCATGATTAATTTCTGACGCTCTGCGTCGAGTATAGTTCCTTTCTTAAATGCTTATTTATATTGCGATTATTGTTAGCCAATATTGATAACATTCCGAATGAATGAATATAAGAACGAGAGATAGACAGGCTGCGAGAGCCTGGCGTGAGTGTGGCCTTGAAGAGAGCTTAGGTTGACTTTATAGTTGTTGAACTGAATATGCAAACTTGCAATTTTGGGTTGAGAGGATGGCTTCAATCTTATAACGGTACCTCGAGGTATTCAGTTGTTCCTTGGACTCGGCGAGTCCGACAAAACATAGGGCGGCAGAGAATTTTTCCAATCACGCAGAAGGACAGTACAGTTCTTACAACTTACAATGAGCACGGATATATGTTCTTTCTATTAAAAGTGCGTTAATTATATATGCGAATTATTAGTAGAAGCAAAGTATGTGTGAAAACTACAGTAGGCGGTATTGTAGAGGGCATAATATAGAAGGAACGACGAGAGTGAGAAGAAATAGGACGGCTGGAGACACCCTGCTGTTGTGTCGCCTTCGAACAGGAGCTCAAGGTTGCTTATATAGTTTTCTTGAGAGTCGCAACCTTTTTGCCCGCGCTTCGCCCTTAGGAATAGACTCAATCGTAACGACAACCAGAATATATTGTCCTCAGTCGCCAACATGGCAGGTGAGTAATAATCAACCGGAGAAGCCAGTATTCGTTTTACCTTACTCATTATATTGTTCTATTCTATTAAAAGAGTAATAGGAAGACGAAGATATATGGATGATCCATAATATAGATAAGACATCGCGATCAGTAATAGCTGGCTACCGGTAAGTCGTCACTACGGAAATATTATAATGATAGAAACATAATCCATATATATATCACTAAATGGTAAATAGATAGTGAGTAGTATAGTATATATAAATATATGATATAGTATAGTATATAATATATATATAGTATATATTATATATATATATATATATATATATACTATATATATATAGTATATATAATATAATAAATAATATATATATATATTATATAGCTATATATATATATATGCTAATATTATATATATAAATATATATATATATATATATATAGATTAGTACTGAAATTAATCTATATATAGTATATACCCGTATATATAAATATATAGTAGATAGTCTCTGTGGTATATAATATATATAATATATGATATATATATATACTAATTAGTTTACTACTGTTTATAATGCACTAATATTAATTCATATATATATATATTATAATATATATATAGATATAAATAGTTATATATATATATATATATTTGTCCCTCGTCGCATTCCTGAGTCTATATATCCATACTCCCAGAGGAAAGGATTCGTCATCTGCAAAGCCCACGCAAAGCATCTTTCTCCATAGGACGTCCTCCCTACTGCCGTAGTTACGATTCCTCTTGTTTCAGCACTCTCATATTGTAGGGTGAAAATCTGGTGTCATGAGAAGATTGCAATCCAAAGATCCGACACTAATCTCTATTTCAAGTCTTTAACACCGTTTTGGTCGCGTCTGTTTTATTCTCCTCGTGTGTACTATCGTCACTCTTCTTTGCTGGCAAAGTCGCTGTTCTAAGCTGTTTAATATTCCTCTTCCAGATGTTTTTTCTACCATTCTCAAAGGCTCCCCACATCAATCTTCCCAGTGTCATCTCTCTTCAGATCTTTTATCTTCTCTAATACTTTATTCCTTATTCTGTCTCTTAATACTCTTTCTCAATCATGGTCTTGCGATCTTCATTCTCATCTCCGAACCGCACTCTGTATTCTACTCTGTTCTTCTGGTCTTCGTGTTGATACCATCGTTTCGCTCCGTACAGGCAGACTGTCGGAGATCAGTATGCTGTTGAAAACTCACTTTTTTAACCCTCTTTCCGATGTGTTTCTGTCTATATCATCAATGGGAGTATTCCGCTTCATGAATTAAAATCCATACTTGTCCATTTTCTTTGTGTAATCTTCTATCCCAGCTTCCATCCCCTAATGCGGCTGTAAAACATCCTCGGGAGATATAATGTCGGCATTCTACAACTCTTTAAGTTCACTTCCTCCTAAGCCTCTCATTCCTGTGATCGATTTGCTACATCCGCCTCTCATTTCTTCCAGTTACTAGTTAATATCACTGTCTTCTGTGATGTCATACTTCTCCTGACTTCCTCCAGGTCTTCAAGCATAACAACACCACCCACTCTCGAATCACCTCCTTTCTCTCGCTCCAACATGCCAGATCGTCTCCGCATTTGCCAAATTATGGTCCCCTTCAAATTCACCCAGTCTCTCATTTCACTTTTCGTTATCAACTGTTACGTCTTGAATATACTATATAACAGCAGTTGCCGATAAAACACTACCCTGCCTTCACTCCTGGTGATTCACCTGAACCATCTAAGATCGTTCTCGCACCAGTTGCTAACATTGCAGCTGCATTTCTATACATACTTTCGTGGATCACCTCTTATAACCTCTACTGATCGATTTCCATAATTCCTCTCCAAACAACCACTCCTCTCAAAGCTATTTACGCTTCCCGGCATCTGGAATCAAATGCTTTTACGCAGAATCCCGATGAGGCCTACAAAGAATCTCTTGCTATATTCCAGCATCTTCTCCGAGACCATTCTCAGTGTGAATAAGAGGTCCGTCGTTTCTCTTCCCCTTCTATACCCGCTACTGTTCTTCTCGAGTCTCGGCTCTACCTTCATCTCTCACCTCCTCGCAATATTACTTTCGTAATTTTCTCAGATGTATCTATTCAGTGAGCATAACCCTCTTTAATTATTAAGCTTCCAGTATCTCCCTTACCTTTACATTCGTATTATTATTTGCTTAGCCCCACCTTTCCGGCACCTTTCCCTCTCTCTAACACTTGGTTCATCAAACTGATGATCTACCCTTTCAGCTCCTCTCCTCCCTCCACCACCAACTCCACGGCCACTCCATCCTCTCCTGGAGCTTTACCTTTCCCTAATCCTATTTCTATAGCCTCGTCATATTCTTCTACCGTTATCTCTCCGCTTTCATCCTCCTCTTCCTCCTCGCCTCGTCTGTTCTGCAGCCTTCTTCCTCTTTTCTCTGATTCCTACAGTTACTGATCCTTCCTAGTATTCGCGTTCATCTTCATTTCTTTCTTCCAGCTCACTGAATCTCTTCGTCTTCATCTTTGATATTTCTAGTTACGGAATTTTACGTTCCTATACGCCTTCAGCCACATCTTAAATAGCTTTGCTCCCTTCGCCGTACATCTTTATCGTTTTCTCCTGCCATTCTCTCGGTCTCATCAGTATTCTTGCTCATTCTTTTTTTCTTCTGCCCTCATTACATGCCTGTATATATTCCTCACACTGACTGTCCAGCTGCTTCTTCTTGTGTCTGGCCTACATTCGCTCATTTTCTACTCTTTCTTTATCTTAATGCTTTTTTTCACTCGTTGCGTAGG
>JABUQX010059625.1:37500-40743 GCA_015478945.1 Trachelipus rathkii | reverse complement strand
GAAGGATCTAGTGAACGGAGGGGCGGAGCTACTGCAAAAAACTGTTCATGTGCCATGCATTCGCATCGTGGGTGCCTATGGATTTTATTACATTTTGTTTTGTAAAAATTAAAAAACATTTTGGGCAACTACAATTTTGAAGTCACATTTAACGGATTTTTGCGTGATCGTACAAAATATTTTTTGGTTGGATGTGAATTTTCACTACAATTTTCCGTAATTACAGCAGATTATATATATATATATATATAATATAATATATATATATATATATATATTTATCTAAGTTTATAATATATAATATATATATATATATTATAATATATATATATATATATATATATATATATATATATATATAATTATATATATATAATATATAATTATATATTATATAATATATATATATATAATATATATAATATATATATATATATATATAATATATATATATATATTATATATTATATATATATATATATATATTATATATATATATATATAATACTATTATATATAATTATATAATATACATATATATATATATATAATATAATATATATATATATACAAATTATAAAAAATTATAAAATTAATATAGTATAAAATTATTATATATATATATATATATATATATAATAGTATATATATATATATATATAATATCCAGGGCTTCCCCCTTTGTAGATTTTCAAGTTTTTCCTTGGGTTTTGGTTCTCACATTACTAGGGTTTCCAAGTTCGCCCGTATATTTAAGTAACAAATCCTAACTTTCAAGGAAACAACTTGCATTTGTTTTATAGTCCTCTTCTTCATTAAACTTCCATTCTAGTTTTCTCCTCCAATTGAAGTTTTGATCCTCCAACTTAATTAAGATATAGCTAAGGATTACTATGGTCTTATATTTATCTGAAACTATGAGCCCCTTCCTGGGAGATGCCTCTTCATGAAGCTCCCTTCTCTCTCCTCTCACTCTCCTCTCTCTCTCTCTCTTCTCTCTCTCTCTCTCTCTCTCTCTCTCTCTCTCGTCACTCTCTCATCTCTCTCTCTCTCCTCTTTCTCTCTCTCTCTCTCTTATATATAATATATATATATATATATATATATATATATATATATATATATATATATATTATATATATATATATATATAATATATATATATATATATATATAATATATATATATATATAATATATATATATATATATGAAAATGATGGGAGTATCATCTAAATTTAACTCTTTGATATTGTATTTTCTCTACACGAATATTTTATAATTTTATAAAGGTTTTAATTGACCGACTTTTAATTTCATCTTTAGAATTTAAATATATATAGAACTATTGTATATAACAATGAATAATATATATATATATATATTATATATAGTATATAATATATATTATATATATATAATATATATATATATATATATATAATATATAAATATATATAATATATATATATATATATATAATACCGTATATATATATATATAATATATATATATATATATATATATATATATATATATATATTATATATATATATATATATATATATATATATATATATAATATATATATATATATATATATATATATATATATATATATATATATATATATATATATATATATATAATATATAATATATATTATATATATATATATATATATATAAATATATATATCTATTGTATATATATATATATATATATATATATTGTGCATGTATATTTTGTATATGACTTATAATATAGATTATAAAAGAAAAAATCGAGCCAAATCTGCTTGAGTAAAGACTAACACTATTACCTTATGTGTATTAATTGTGTACCGAATCCAGTTTTTTTTTTTTTTTTTTTTTGGGGACGTTTCCAAGTCCAAAATATTATGCCACATCCGAGTCCAAATCCAAGTTCAAGTCAAAATTATTAACTATTTGTATAAAGTAGGCTTGGCCGATGCACCAGGTACGGTGCGGTGCGGTGCGGTGCAATTTTTAAAATATAGAGGTGCGGTGCGATGTGCGAGAAAAATGACTTTGGGATGCGGTGCGGTGTGGTGCGGTGCGGTGCGCTGCGTTGCGGTGCGGTGCGTGGTGCTGCGGTGCGGTGCTCAAAATTCTGGTGATCAGCCAACCCTAGTATCAAGGGATGTAACGAGTCCAAGTTCGAGGCCAAAAATTATACTAGATTGGAGTCAGAATTTTAAGCTCGAGTAAAAGTTTTTGCAAATCTAGCTGTGATAATAATATAAGAAACAGCTGAATCAGGTATTATTTGGCATATAAAATAATAATTAATAATAATAATAATAATAATATAATATAAATTAATAATAAAATAATAATAATAATAATAATAAAATAATACTAACATTTTAAATAAAAATAATAAGAATTTTTGTAATTTACGAGAATATAAATAATAAATATAAATAATAAATAAAATAATAATAATAATAATAATAATAACCACTATAATGATTTATAATAATAAATAATAATAATAATAATATAATATAATAATAATCATAATAATAATAATAATTTTACTACTACTTCTACAACTATTACTACTACACTTCACTACTAACTACTACTACCTAATACAACTACTACTATTTGGCATATAAAATAATAATAATAATAATAATAATAATAATAATAATAATAATAATAATAATAATAATAATAATAATAATAATAATAATAATAATAATAATAATAATAATAATAAAACACGGGTACATCTAATACAAACTACTTCAGGAATTATTGGAAGTGAAATAAATTCTTTAAGATCCTTAAACCTTATGTTTTATTAAGACATACGTATTATATGTAGTTGAGTTGCCAAAATTTTACCAAACGTTTCTTTACTTTGTCATAAGTGTTAGTTGCCGGCTCATTTTCCTGAAAAAAATTTTAATTACAGGTTCTCAGAACCGGTTCCAGGTAACGATATAATATATGGTTCCAAGTATGATCTTTTTATATATTGTTAAACCTATATTTTATTTTCGATTTCGTTCCGCGAAATTATGGATTTACATCCGGCTGCAGAGAGAATTTTTGTGGAACGTTTGGATGTAAACAATCATCAGCTTACAAATAAAAATAAATATTATTTAATTTATTTATTATTTAATTAATTATTTATATTAATTAATAATTGAATCAATATAAAAAACATAGGTGGGAAAAATAAGATAAAGCAAGATATTTAAAAGACT
>JABUQX010059625.1:30000-32500 GCA_015478945.1 Trachelipus rathkii | reverse complement strand
ATTTTTATTATTTTTTATTTCTTTTAAACATTTTTAAATAATAAGCTTTATATGCTGAATCCAAATATATGTAATTGGATTTTCTGTAAGTGTTGTACTTTTTCGAGATATTTCATTTTAATTTTTTTATATAAATATTGTTTTTAAAAGAATTATTTAAAATATTTCCAACTTTTTTGAATCATGTCCGTCACTACTTAAATTCATTATTAGTATCATATACTAGCAATATGTTAAAACAAAAAAAAAATCAAACTGACGGAGTCTTGAAACATACATAGGGCCTAATATATATCATATTATATATATAATATATAATAATATATATATATATAATATATATATATATATATATATATATATATTATATATATATATATATATATATATATATATATATATATATATATATATATATATATATATCTGATAAATGCCCTTGTATAATTACACACTTTCTTAAAATTTAAACTTTATTGTTTTAACATAGCATAAAAACTATTCACACACATATTTATATTTAAAAAAATTTAACAAATAATATAAATATGTGTGTGAATAGTTTTTATGCTATGTTAAAACAATAAAGTTTAAATTTTAAGAAAGTGTGTAATTATACAAGGGCATTTATCAGATAAATATATGAATTGTAGAGTTGGAAATCTATTTTATGCCAAATATATATATATATATATATATATATATATATTTTATAAAAAATATATAAATATAAAATATATATATATATATATATATATATATATATATATATATATATATATATATATATATATATATATAATATATATATATATATATATAAATTTTTCTTACAACGTTCACTAACTTACTTAGTATAGAGGTAGATTGAAAAAACTATGAAGTCGTAATTTTGTCTCAAAATATCTTGCTGTTACCCGTAGTATAGGCTAAATATAATTAAAATTATAGAACTTCAATTTAATGTTATAATTTTCAGACCATCTTGTGATCTTGTGTGTTTTCCTTGTACCTTTCCCGGGAAAATTTCCCGCCAAAAAGTAAAACAAATATATGAATTTGAATATAACAAAAGATTATTTTTATAATTACAAATACTTTTAGTATTTTCTCTTAGTACTAAATTTTCAAGAAAAACGCCTAATATTTTTTATTTTATGCTTTGTTTTACTTTTTGGCGGGAAATTTTCCCTCGGAAGGTACACTGAACACACACACAAGATGGTCCGATAATTATAACATTGGGGCCAAACTAAAGAAGTTACCCGCATGATATCTCGAAAACTAAGATAGGTACAAGAAAACTGATAACATATATGGATCAGCGTATGAAATTTGTATGGAATGAAAAAAAAAATATTTTAAAAAAATATTTTTTTTATATCTCCAAAACTACGATAGGTAGAAGAAAACTAAAAACATATATGGAATCAGCGTATAAATATCTTTTAGGGGGCTCGAGCCGACGGTGGGACAGAGGGGGGGACGTTTTCCATACCCCGTAGGGGAGGGGGGAGGAACCCCCGCGACACACCCAAATACCAAAGAGCGGGGGTCCGGGGACCCTCCCGGAGGGGGAGAAATAGTCCAACCCCGTCGTCCCCCAGGAGGCCGAGAGACCCCCGACTCTTTGCATCTTTGCGGTTTACCCTGGGGTATTCTTTTAGTTAAAAAAAAAAATCTTTTTTCATACATATCATACGCTGATTCTAAATATGTTATTAGTTTTCTTGTACCTATCTTAGTTTTGGAGATATAAAAAAAAATAAAAAAAAAGTAAAAAAATTTTTTTTTTCATTTTCCATGCAAATTTCATACGCGGATTCCATATATGTTATCAGTTTTCTTGTATCTATCTTAGTTTTCGAGATGTCATGCGGGTAACTTCTTTAGTTTCACCTAACATTGGACTGAAGTACTACAATTTTAATTATATTTATACTATGTGTTACCCCTTTTTATACTATGTGTTACCCCTTCACATACAACACCTACAATTCTTCAACAGAAACTTTTAGATAAAATTTATATTTTCTTCAAATACTTATGTTTATGGGACAGTTTCAGAAGGATAAATTCACAGATTGTGCTTATACATTTTCATCTCAAATGAAACTTAATATATATATTTATAGTACTATATTTACAACATAACTATAAACATATACAATTAAATCAAAACACACACCTAGATTGCAAATTTTACAGACTCTCATTAGAAAAGGTAAAACAGTTCACTATTTGACCAATAAAGAGCATTTGTTAATTACCGAGTTAAAAGGACAAGTCCTTGACATATAGCAAATATCACTGCATGATGGAGCATACTCTGAAGCAAAGGATTCTTGTATGTTATGTATACCTGCTATATTAAAGTATTCAAACAATAAATTTAATATTTTAACAAAATGAAATGAAATCTATGGCAAGACAATTTGATTCAGCGTATACATTGATTTGTTAAATATTAAGACTCAGATCCTTATTATAAACCGGTTTA
>JABUQX010059625.1:0-12500 GCA_015478945.1 Trachelipus rathkii | reverse complement strand
GAGAGTGTTTGAAGTGACTAGCGTTCACTTAAGGGAAACTACTTTGAAAAGTGTATTAATTATTATTATTATTATTATTATTATTAATATTATATTATTATATTATTTATTATTATTAGTATTCAATTATTATTGATTTATTATATTATTATTTATTGATTTTATTTTTGATTTATCATATTTTTTATTTATTATTATATTATATTTATATTATATTATATTTTCTATTATTATTATATTATTATATTATTATTTATTATTATTATTATTATCTATTATATATTATTATTACTATATATACTAATATTAATTATACTATATATAAATATAGTAATATATATCTATATATATATATACTATATATACTATATATATAATATATACTATATTATATATATACTATATAATATATACTATAGTTGGTCGATACCTGTACTGGTAACTAGTGAGGTGGTTCTATTTCAATAACCTCCACAAGGCATAGCGTAGTTCCATAACTTCGGAAGTTTACTGATCACAAACTGGTATAATGAATAAAATTAATTTAGTTATTTTACGGTTAATTAGGTTAGGTATAGTTAGGTTAGGTTAGGTTAGTTTAGTTTGTTAAGTTAGGTTTGGTTAGGTTTTAGGTGTTTAGGTTAAGCTATGTACTCGGTAACACAGTACATATCACAAATATGCCATATATATATTATATAAATAATATAATTATATATTATATATATATATATATATTATATAGTGAGTGAGTATATATATATAGTATATCTATAATATATTATATATATATATAATATATATTAAATATAGAAGCTTTTGATAGTTAGAAGCTATTGCAATGTGATATAGGTGGAGTGGTACATGTTGGATTAGAAGAGTGGTTGTGGGAAGAAAAACAGTGTGTACAAACTAAATGCAAAAGTCATCATGGGAACTATGAAGAGTGGGTCCAGATTTTTCAGAAGCTGGGGCCACTTATTGTTCCTCATAGATAATAATGCATTTTTAGACAGGACTTAAAAATGCAAGGTTGTCTAAGTTGCAGATGATACAAAGTGCACCTCAGTTAGGAAGTTGTGAAGGATGCATTTAAAGATTCAAATGATCTTGATAATCTTCCTTGGGGTGGGAGATAGTGGCAAATGAATTTAATGACAAAAGGTAAGGTTCTTCACTAGGTTTCTCAAATAAAAGTTTAACTCGATATGAATGGGATTTGATGAGTGTGTGACAAGAAAAAAGATGCTAGGTGTGATTTAAGCAGAAGTAATTTGAAAGTAGCTAAATCAGTGTTTGAGCAAGAAATAAATCTAATAAGATGCTGGGCATGAATTAAATCGCAATGTTGTTTAAAACGATCCAAAGACATAATAATAAACTGCTTATAATAGCTATGTTGGCCAGTAATAGAGTATTTGTGCACAGTTTGGGCCCCTTATCTTAAAGAAAGACTTAGATATGCTAGATAGAGTGCAACGTAGAGCGAACAAGGCATCGATTTTTGGTTTGAGGGTTAAAATCTATGGAGAGAGGCTGATGAGGTTAGGAATGTTTCTGTAGAAAGGCGATTCTCAGACGGGAACATGATACAAGTCTACAAGATATTCATCTAATGATAATACGGAGACCAATAAATTCTGCATAGTTAAGGAGCACGGACGGGAGACCAGGGGACATAACAAGAAAATTAAGAAAGAAAGCATGCACCTTGTATAAGAAAGCATTTCTTCAGCAATTGGTTAAAATTAGGGAATGTTTGTCACAAAGAGAGATTGTATATATAATTGTTATATATTTATATATATATTATATATATATATATATTATATATATATATATAATATATAATTATAATATATTATACATATATACTACTACTATATACTATTATATATTATATATATGATCATTCGAAAAGGAACCGCGAACTCTAGCGATGACTGCTTGGAATGCCACGCCTCGCACTGATATATATATATAATATATACTTATATAAATACTACTATACGTAATATATATATAATTATATATATAATATATATATATATATATATATATATATATATATTATATATATATATATATATATATTATATATATATATATATATATATATATACAGAGGGTGGGCATTCGTTACTCAAAAAAAGTTAGTTCCTTATCGTTACTCCGTTATCGGAAAAAGTAGTTGCGTTATGCGTTATTCCGTTTCTTTGAAAGGAAAAGTACGAAGCGCTGTTATCCGTTATCCGTGTACTTTTGCTTTTGACTATGAGCATTAATACGGTATATAAGGCAATTTATTTTGTGTAAATTAAATTTTCAACTTTAACATTATTATTAAAAAACATACCCTCATGTCAGACTCTAGCGCACTCAGGATTTAGTCCCTTGCACCCACCAACGATTTAATTGCACTAGCAACCTTCCTGCCATTCACGACTTTCCTACTACATTCTGCATCATCCTTCCCTTTTCATCCAACATAATCTAAAATTCAAACCCAGACACTGTTCCAGCGCTTACCATCCAACATAACTCACCACGAGACTGTCCTCTCTTTACAACCGTAACCTTAACTCTTATTACGCTTACCTTCAAACATCTTCTTTACACACCCTCCAAATCTCTCTACCAATCCTCTCAAACTCTCAGATTCGCCACACACAAAACCAAATCATCCGCATATAATAGTAGGGCATCCTCCACTCTTTTCCATACTCCATCATTCTAGTCGGAGTCGGAGTCTCGGAGTCGGAGTCGGGGAGGCGTAATTTTGAAGAGAGTGATCGAGTCGAAATTTGAAGAGGGTTCGGAGTCGGAGTTCGAAATTTGTGAAACACTCCACAAGCCTGATTCTAACACCATCCTGCCATCCCCCACCTCTAATTCTTTCATAACCAGACCGACGATCGCCTACATCCAGTAGACAATGTGAATAACCAGAAGACATAGGCACACCCCTGCTCCACTCCGCTTGATTAATATTAAAACAAATCACTTCAACTCCATATATTCTTACACACGCTTACTATCGTCATACATACTTTTTGATTCCATTCAGGAGCTTACCACAAACACCATAATATCAATAACACCTGCCATAGAGCTTCCGTATTAATCATTTCAGACGCCTGTTTGCAAATACAAAAAACCTAATTACAATTTATTCTTCTCCTCCATTTCTCAATCATTTTTTCAATGTAAATATTTGATCCACACAACCTCTACCACTTCTAAAGCCACCTTGTTCTTTACAATCCAGTCCTTCAGTCACTCGACGCTTCTTTTCGACCAAAAGTTAATATATATCTTCCCCTACTACAGCTTAATAAACTAAATTTCCCTATAATCTTACAGTTACCCTTATCTCATTTACCCTTAATAGGGTACTATTACGCTCTCTGTCCAATCCCCCTCGAACTATGCTCTCATAAACATTTTTACACATTCCAAACCAATCAATCACCATCTCGCCTCTGTTCGTTGATCAATTTCACTGGTAATTTCATTAATAACTACAGATTTAACGCATTCTTGAACTTTCTCGCTCTACTCATTAACATTTCCTCCTCCTTACTAATGACCTCATGCCCAAAATAATATTCATATGCACTATCAAACCCAACATATTCACTATCACCTCTTCAGTTACTGCCAATGTTATGCAGATTTCCGAAGTGTCCCACCACACTCTAGTCACATTCATCTCATCGGGTACGAAGAAGCACACCCATTCATTATTCTATGCAAATTCCCCATATTCCTTATAAAAATATAATATATATATATATATATATATATATATATAGTATATATATTATTATATATAATATATATAATATAATATATATATATATATATAAATATAATATATATATTATATATATTATAAAAATTTTTTTAGCTTGATCGGGTGGTCATTGGCTATCAGCATTCAAAGAAAGTCGAACAAAATGTAACGGACTAAAAAGTAACGGAGAAAAATAAGACGGAACTTATTCGGGCGTTACATGAAATAAAAAAGTTAACGAGTTCCGTTACTCCGTTACTGAAAAAACTAGTTCCTCCGTTAGTAACGGAGTAACGGAGTGAACGGATCGTGCCCACCTCTGTATATATATATATATATAATATATATATATATAATATTATATATAATATTATATATATATATATATATATATATACTACTATATATATTAATATATATTAATATATATATATTATATACTATTATTATATATATACTATATTTATATAATATATATAATTAATGTATATTATATATACATATAATATAATATAACTATATATATATACTTATTATAATATATATATATATATATATTATATATATAATTATATTATAATATTATTATATATATATATATATAAATATTATATTATATATATATAATTATATATATATAATACTATAATAGTATATATATATATATGATATATATCAATATATATATATATATATATATATATATATATATATATTACCAGTGGCGTATCAGAATTTTTTTTTCGGGGCCAGACAAAATATTCATTTCATAATATAATATAATATTATATATATTAGATATATCACTATATATTATATATATATATGATATATATATATATATATTATAATGATATATATTATATAGTATATATATATATATATTATATATATATATATATAGTATATATATATAAAGTGAAGGACCAAAATATTAAATTCTAAGAAAAAATGGGAATAATTTATATAAGATTACTAAAATCATCTTACCTAAATGGTTAAATTTAATTGCCGGGCATGAGAGTGAGAAAAGTCTGAAAACATCTTCAGTTTTTATTCAATATTTTTATGTAGTAGAGGAGGCAAGTCAATAAGTCTTTCATCTCAATAGGTATTGGCTCAGTAAGGTTTCAGAAGTCTTAATGTTGAAAAGCTTCGTTCTACCTGAAGAAGTAGACACGGGTAAAATTGCCAGTATTGGCAACAAGAGAAATATTTTTAAAAATTGTGTCCGAACAAGAATCTAGTTCGTCTATTGCTGTTTGGACGAACTGTCTGTGATGCCTTTTCAACTTCCATAAATCCCTTTCTGGTTTTACTAAATCTTCTATTAGGCTTTCGAGGTCTTCCTTGTAAAATATTAAACAATCTTTTATCTTCTCATATGGCACATTACACCTTTCGTCATGACATAATTGCAAGGAAGAAAAGATTTCTTTTATGATTTAAAACCTCTGCTCCTAGTGCTATATTAAATCATCCCAAAAATGGTATAAAAATGGATGTGTACAATAATAAGTTTGTGGGTCGGAAGTAGGGATGTTGGGTCTGTATTTCTGGAACTTGTTAATTCTTGGTATAGCAATTTCAATACCCACTCTGATTACCGCTTACACAGTCTATCAGAAAATCTGCTGAAATTCTAATGTTATTTTCTCTGATAGATTCAAGTTTAGTTTTAACTAAAGGACATTACGAGATTTGTTCCTGACATCGCGAATTATAAAAATTAATTTAACCTCTGCACTTGATATTATTAACAGATTTGATACTTAAAAATTTTTAGTGTCTTGAAAATTCGGGGGGGCCATGGCCCCCTGGTCCCCCTTGATATACCGTATATTATATATATATATCATATATATATATATGAGTTAATTATATATATATATTTATATATAATATAATATAATATAATATATATATATATATATATAGTATATATATAGTATAAAATAGCCTCACCTAACTATATCCATTTTCTCTCCAATCACACCAAAAACACAAAACTTGCTGTCCTATCTGCCCTATATATGAGAGCATTTCGCATTTGCTCCATTCCTTAGTACAGAAACACAGCACATACACAGTACCTTTAAATCTCTACTTTACCCTGACTATTTCATCAATCAAGCGTATAAAAAAGCCACCAAAAAATTCTACCACACCGAACCCGTAAACAAAACTCCTACCTCATATCTACCCGTCCCTACATGCCATTACATAACTCAAACCGTTCATCTCTAAAAATAATCATTTATACCCTCAAACAATATCACATTTAAAAGATATTACGTCCTCCCGCACATTAAAATAATCTTTCTAAACAAGTGTTTACCCATATTCATGCAACAATTGCAATAAAAAACATACATAGGAAAACAATACCTGCAAGAAGAAAAATCAGCATTTAGTTGATCTAGAAACAAGTTGCATTAATTCAGCACGTTACAAACCACCGCAGAACTTCAAACCATACATCATATAATGCAACAAATCCCATCGAACCATTAACATCGTTTTCCAAACAGCGCCAAAATGAAGAATCATTTTCATATATAACCCGAAGATTACAAAAAAGCAAACCTTGGGAAATAAAAATAATATTCTATATATAATAATATTAAAGCTCGTCCCAATTTCAACAAATCGCTTAAAAAACAATAAACCTACAAACGGAACAAGCTTCGGCAACAACAGGATTCTTAAATTCACTTGTCATTTGCCTGAAGAGGTATTAATTAGAAGACGAAAGCTAGCAAAAAATGTTGATCCATTCATTCGCTTAGAACTTATTAATGTTGTAATTCTATTAAAAGTTTTCATTGTTAAGTGTTAACATTAATACCAAGGGTTTCTTTACTGAATAAATATTGTACACTAGGCTATATAATATATACTATGATATTATATATATATACTATAATATATATATATATATAGTTATTATAATAAATATTATACAATATTTTATTATATCTAATATATATATATATATATATATATATATATATATAATATATATATATATATATATATATATTATATATATTATTATATATATATATATATTATATATATATATATATATATATATATATATATTATATATTATATATTATATATATTATATATATATATATATATATAATATATATAGTAATAGATATATATATATATAATAATTTATATATATATAATATATATATTATCTTTATATATTATATATATAGATATATATACTATAATATATATATATATAATATTATGTTTATATATAGATTATATATATATAATATATATATATTTTAATATAATATATATATATATAATATATATATAATAATATATATATATATATTATTATATATATATATAATATATATATAGATATATATATATATATAATATGATATATATATATATATATATTATATGATATATATATATATATATATAATATATATACTATATATATATATAATAGAATAATATATAATACTATATATAAATATATATATATATAATATATATTATATATATATTTATAATATATAATATATATATATATATATAATATATCTATATATATATATATATAATATATATGTTGTAAACTAAAAGGAAAGTTAAAATAAAACTAAAATCCACGAAATTCTCTATTATTATTTGATATGAAAGAATTTTGAGATTATTTCATAATGATGGGACCAGAAAAAATAAAGTGGATTCCTAATCTTTTTTACTTAGGACTGTGTAGGCGTAGTAGTAGTTTACTTATGATATAAATATCTTAAAAAAATGGTGATGATAAATTAAGCAATGTTATGGTTCGTACCTTCTAAATAGTGAAGAATTCACAGTTTATACACTATACAATCTAGAAGCACAATAACTAGTTTGCGTGAGCCACGTCACATGTGTCTGTTAGTTAGTTATATGATAAGTTAGCAAAAATGTTTCATTACCATTTTTTTTTTTTAACTTTCATTTTTTTTTTTTAACTTTTATGGAAATGGAATGGTAAATTAATTATGGAGTTAAATCCATGAAGTTTTCACTTTTCAGTAGGATGGAGTTGGAGTCTAAAATTTTCCAGAGGGCGGACTAGGAGTCAGAGTCGGAGTCGGAGTCGGAGCTGGAGCTGGAGCTGGAGTTGGAGTCGGTAATTTTCAAAGGGTCGGAGTCGGAGTTGGAGCCAGTAATTTTCAAAAGGGCGGAGTCGGTAATTTTTAAGAGGTCGGAGCCGGATCCGGAGTCGGAGTTGGAGTCGGTAATTTTGAAGAGGGTGAACTCGAAGTTGGAGTCGGAAAATTTTGAACCTACTCCACAACCCTGCTTCAAACATTCCTTTACTGACTCAATCCACTTTTACTTTGGTCTCCCAGCCAATCGATTCCTAGCACACTCACCTCTATAGTTCCAACAGTTCCCTTCATCGCCCTTACTCTTATATAAAGGTACTATTACTGCTCCCCTTCAATCCTTCGAAACTATACCCTCCATAAAAGCTTTGTTACACAACTTTCACATCCTGTCAATCACAATCTCGTCTTCATTCTTGACCATTTCACCTGTAATTCGATCTATACTTCCACAATTACCATTCTTCAACTTTCTCTCTCTACATATTACCTCATCCCTACTAATTACCTCATCCGCAAAACACCTATTTCTTCTTACTTTCTCTTTCTTAACCCTTCGTACTTATTTCCAGAACAGCTTCCCTTCTACGTTCCTATTCGTTCTCCTTCCAAACTATTCATTTAACCTCTTTTCCTTCCCATATATGCAACTTTTTTAGTCTTTCTTTTAACCTCCTTATATTTGCATATACTTTTCTTTCGAGACCCTCATTTGCTTTTTTCGCATTCAATCACTCCTCCATATTACTTTTAACCGCTTGCGACACCTCTTCATTCTACCACTCACTTTTGACATTTTTACTTCCTACTTTAGCACATCCACATACTTTCCTTGTGCTACTAGCAAAGGCTTTCTTTAAATTTGTTCAGTTTCATCTTGTTCACATTCAACTGATTTATTTGCATGTCCTCTCACATACTTTTCCTTATAATCTTGTTCACTTAACTTCTCACTTTTAATCCTCTCCACTTCCTTCCTTATCACTTTCCTTTTCATCCGACATCCATGCCACAACTAACTTAATCTTACACAAAACAACAAAATGATCTGATGCTAATACCCCCAACCCCCTCACTGATTTGACATACATCACATACTTCAACATCTCTTTCTTCACCAACACAAAATCAATCCTACTTTTTTACTTCTATACCATCTCTACTTACACCATCTCTCTAGTATACGTACGATACTCTTCTGCTTGAAAAATGTAGTACTTACACACATACCTCTCTCCTCACAAAGATCAATCACCTTCCTAACATTCTCATTATCTCCCGCAACCCATAAGGCACCTGCTATACCATTACCTTTCGATCGCCTATCCAACCATTCAAGTGGCTCGACACAATCAATCTAAAGCTTTTACTCACCCCACCAAAAACAGCATTCAGATTATCCCAGAAAGTCACACTCCCCTCAAAATCACCCTCACATGGACATTTTGTTACAACCACACATATCTTGGCCTTCTCAAACTTAAATTTAGCCATTAGAATTCCAGTACTCACACAAGCAAAATACACCATAGCTCTGTGCTACAAATCACTCATCAGGACGGCAACTCCTCTTTCTCTCTTATTCCTCTACACTCCAAACACACACACACACACACACAAACATACACACACACATACCTACACACACACATTTGACCCTACACCTTTCATCTTTGCTTTAGTCCTAGCAAATCAAATCAAATCAAATTTATCCTTATTTATATATATAATATATATATAATATATATTATATATAATATTTATATTATATATAATATATATATATATATGATACTATATATAGATGTAAAATAAGATATATAGCAGAGAACATGTAAAGAACAGATCACATGTAATATACTACTTTTCTTTACCATTATAATAATATATATATAATAATATATATATATAACTACTGATTACGATAGAGAAAACTTTATGTGAATAAAAACTCAAGATATCTGGAGTTTTATGACTTAGCTTTAAATTGTACTACCGAGCATAAAATCTGATTAAGATACAAAAGTTTTTACCTCAAAACAAAAAAATGTCTACCTTCCCCAATTATTATAAACGCTCTGCAAATTTCAAACTGATTGTATAAATAATAATTAAGTTTTCATGTTTTTTTTTATTTATGAGTGCCGTAAAATTTTTATCTTTTATAAAATAATGATATTTTTATTCTATCCGCAACATTTATTATCATCTGATTAGAAAATGAAATTTTATGGTGCCCACTTTATACACGTGACGACAGTCACTACACGTCTGTTTATTCCTGAGACTAAGAAACTTCTCAAGTGACGATCAACAAATGAATGTGTCTGCTGCACTGAACAAGTCTGAAAACTTTTAAAATTTAATTATGGTATTCTCCATAAATGCAGAAAGCAGCACTGAAGCGAGAAGAAGGCTAAGTGGAGTGATGCAACACATCCACCACATTTATACCCGCCAAACACAAGATATGTGATCCTTTCTAATTATAACATGGCTCTGAAAGTGTCATATTAAGTCGAGAGAATACCATATATGACAAACCAGTAAATTACGAATTATCTTTACAATCTATCACTGCAAAAACAACACAAACCACAAGAAATAACCTTAAAAAAGAGAAATGATCTCAAATATTAATATGTAAATAAGGCAATAACAAAATTTGTACTAAATTCAAATCCTGATCTTATGAGATTAATTTTAACAGACTTGAGTAAAAAAATTAGAGGACTGCAGCACTAACTACCCATATTTTCCAGATTATATTCCAATAGAATTGTTGATTATCCACCACAACGCAACATCCACCACAGATCTTCAAACACTAATCTCCAATGAGCAACTTTACAAAAGAAAAAACATTAGTATGATCTAACCAATTAGTGTACGGGAGATAACACAACACAAAATACAATCGCGCAGGGAATCTTTAAATAACAATTTTTCCTTTAAATTTCTGAGTTTCAATATTGTAGTGACACCTTGAAAACTACAAGAAATTGAGCTTTTATGTATGATTCCATTCAAAAAAAACTTTTAGGGTTATATTTCTAGACTTTTAAATTTTATGGAGAATAAAAAAGTTGAGATTAGCATATATAAAAAGCGAAAATTGAAAAAAAGTAGTTCTCACAAATAACAAAGTGATTGGCAAATACTAATTGTAATTGTATTTATCATAAAATATATGCGCGGTGATGCAAAGGTGAGTTTCAGTAAATTCCCGTAATGAGAAAGAACTAAGTATCTTAAGCCAATCAAGCAGAAATCACTGTTGAAAAATTGCTGAAGAAATGTATAAAAAATAATTCTTGATCCTGCCATCAAATTTGGAAGAAATTAGCGAGAGAGAGTACGAGAACAGGCTCTTCATTGACAATAATAATAAATTAATATAAAAAACAAAATTATTGTACAAATATAACAATCTTATTACTCATTTCGTAATGGTGTATAATTTATCCCAAAAAAATTACATTAGTGTTGCTACGCGCAACGTCAAAATCGTCCCCTTAAAACGATATATCACCACCATCGCGGAAAGATAGGTGATCAGAAGGGTCCACCACTGTGCTACAAAAGTGGGAAAGAAATATTTGAAAATTTAGCTTCATATCTCGCTCTCTGAAACATCTGCAACTGTAGCTTATCTTTTTCAACTGCCTATCGTCTCGCCTGCAAACATTTCACTTAAATATTTTTATAATTTAAAAATTATAATATTGTATAAATTAATTCACTTCGTAATTCAATTAAATAACTACAAAAGAATTATTGTAATTAATCTATCCCAACAAAAAATTTTATCAAGTGTATGAACTCTTCCAATAATTTACACAGTATTTCAATAGATAAAAAAATTATAAATTAGGATTAAATGTGAAGTTGTTAAAAAAATGAGACTATTTTTAATAAATATTTAAATAATTCATTTATAATGTAAATTATACGTATATAGTATTTCTAATTATCTCAATTGATATAAATTATCTTTAAGCTCATCACATAATTTACATAATGCAAATAAAATGCTTTCTAATTCTCTCATCTTCATAAATTCATCTTATATCTTATCTAAAAATAGTATTCCAGATTAAAATAAAAAAACCAATATAGTTATTTCTTAACAATAATTATTATTAACAATGAAATTTCCCATGTAAATTGATTAGTGACTTTCTTTCATCTGACTCTCAAATATAAACAATTCGCCTTGTGAATTTTTATCCTGAATAAATTCCTCTTATTCTTCCATAATTGAATGCACATCTCATATTATTAGAGAATTTGTAGATTATTTATTTTATAGATTTATGCATATTATGTGAACAAAAAAATGTTATAGTTTTAGAGAAAACATATGAAAATAAAAAAAAATCTATGGGAAAGTATAATGATTATTTCATTTACTCTAAATCAGGTTAACTTTAAAATTTTATCTATAATAAAATTAGAAAATAATAAATAATTTATTATAAACAACCTATTTATAACAAATATATAAATTTATTATATATATCTTATGTGAAACTTTTACAAATTGAAGTGTTTAGCGA
>JABUQX010059624.1:15000-20000 GCA_015478945.1 Trachelipus rathkii | reverse complement strand
CAATAGTAAATTTTCTCGCAGTGGATCTAACCCATTGCATAGGCTGATCAAAGATTTTATTTCCATTAGATAATAAAAAAGAAAATAAAAAAATCATTAAAGATTTTCACTCAATGGGGAAATAATACAGAAATACAGAAATAATACAGAAATTTTTTCCCCCCCCCAGCTTACTCTAAAAAAAATAACATACTATTTAGAGCGTTTTCCCTTTCATTCGCATTAAACACACCCACACATACCCACACATATCCACACATACCACATTACAAGATATAAATGAAAATAATTTCAACCATGTTTATTTCCTTTAAATGTAAGTTGATTGGTGTCAATCAATATAATAAACACATAATTTTTAAGTGTTGAGAGATACAGAAAACCATTTAGAAAAAATGATTCCTTATTAATTAACTAACTATGAATACAAAGTATCCGAATTTTTCACCCCAAAATATGGAAATAAGAATATTCAAATTGTTACTTACTCTTGAAATATCAATAAAAGGAAATAAAAACATGAAATATATCAATTATTTTATTGAATATTTAAATATTAAATAAAATTAAAATTTCTTAGACTAAAACTTATATAACAAACTATAAAATAAAATAATTAATTTATGACTAGAATAAGAAAGAGAATATATATATATATATATATATAAAATTACTTAATATCATTGAAGATATATATATATATATATATATATATATATATATATATATATATATATATATATATATATATATATATATATATATATATTTTATATATATATATATATATATATGCTTAAATATCAGTAATGAAAATGCCTTAATATCATGGCCGATATATAATATATATATAATATAATATATATATATATATATATATATATATAAATATACTATATATATATATATATATATATATACCTTAATATATATCCGATATATATATATATATATATATATATTTAGGCTCATATATATAGAATAAATATCTTATATCTGTTTATGCAAATAATGTTGTTAATAAAACATTCAAAATTAACTTTCTTTGCTCTCCCCAATAATTTATTTAAATTTAATAAAGTGCGAAAAAAGTTTGAGATTTTCAAGTATTTTATTAAACCATCAATTGACTTCAAAAGCAAAACTATGAATAAATCATTTTTTTTAAATTCGTCTTTTTAAAATAATAAAATGGGTAACCTTCACATAGTTTTAAAGGTCATTGTGTGTTAGTAATGTTTATAATATAAATTAAGATGTTACTAAGGAAATATTTTATATTTTTAAAAATGTGTTACAGTATAGAATATTAATATATATATATATATATATATATATATATATATATTATTTATATATATATAATTATATATTATATAATATATATATATATATATATTATATATATATATATATATACAATATATATATTATATATATATATATAATATATATATATATATAATATATATATATATTAATATATATATAATATATATAATTATATATATATATATTACATATATATATATATATATATATATATATATATATATATATATATATATATATATATATATATATATATATATATATATATATATATATATATACATATATATATAATATATATATAATATATATATAGAATATATAAATTATATAATATATATATATATATATAATATATGATATATATATATCCGTGTGTGTGTGGTGTGTGTGTGTGTGTGTGTGTGTGTGTATGTGTGTGTGTAAACATTAGGACAGAATTAGCTCAGTAGGTTATTAGAAGACAATAAAATAACTCTTACGTTGACTATTATTAAGACATATTTTAGTATAATTTAAACATTTTACAATGAACTTTAATTCTTTCTGTTTACTCTCATTCTTGTCCTAAAGCAAATGTTTATTTTGGGCACAAAGCAAAGGTGGATAAACTAAATTGCGTTTAATGATAAAATTGCAACAATGACTTGCATTTCTTAAATATAAAGAGAATCCCTATTTTTGTTCGGGAAATGCAAATGACATGCACTGAATCTGATTTCTTAAGATATTACTTGAATAACTTACCATTATATATATATAAAATATATATATATATATAATATATATATATATAATATAATATATATATATATATATATATATATATATATATATATATATATATATATATATTAAATAATTTTCCTTACCTTCACTTAAGAAGGAGTAATAAAATAAACCTGCATTTTCATACGAAAGCACAAACATGTATGAGGAAACAAACGCAATAAAATAATTTCAAAGTTTGTTTAGTTCAAAATTAGAAGAGTAACACATACGCGTACACACACAAACACACCTACACACACATACATACATACACACACACCTAAGTATACACAATTTTCATTTTAAAAAGTAGGAAATTAAATTTGCATAAATCCACAGCAACTTCTCAACACTTTTACTCGAATTGCATTTACGATTTAAACACAATACATTTAATTGCTAAAATACACATAATTACTTTCCTTTGTACGAATACGAGTATTTTTTTTTTTTTTAGTTTGCTTTTGAATTGAAAAAAAAAAAAAAATATGACGCAAAATAGCAAAATAAAAGTTTTTAATACCCTCTAATTGATATTGGTCCAAGTATTTTACGTTTGGATATCTCTGCTTTCACACAGTTTTAATACGACGCATATGTCAATAACCCTCAAGGGTTTTTCATTTCCTTAAAACGGTGTAAAGTAATGGTTTGTTCGGTTTTTGTGGATTTTCAGTGTATCTTTTATTATTTCTTAATTCTTTCAGATTAGAAATCTGCCTGAAGTCACGAAATCTAGCGTTTTCGGATCTACTTGATATACTCTCAGTTGTCTGAGGAGAACCATTGGGTAACAAAACAATGTAACTTGAATCACCTTTTGCCTGAGTATTTGTTAGGTGTTTACGATCAACTGTAGATGTTTTCACCAAAGAAGGCTTATCTGTAAGAAAACTTAAGGAACTCTTTTTATCTGCATTAGGACCATGTTTAAAGCCTGGAGGAGGAAGAACTTTAACGGCGTAAGGATGAGGTTCTCCTTCTTCCACCAAATCGTAATCATAGTAATTTGGAAAATTGTAATTTGTATCAGCTGAATTCGATATCGTATTTAAATCTGCAATATATATATATATATATATTATATATATATATATATATATATATATATATATATATATATATATATATTATATAATTAATATATATATATATATAATATAATATAATATATATATATATATATATATATCTATATATATAAAATCCCAACTTAAACTAAGAGAACAGTAGAAAGGTGATTGATTTCTGTGAGAAGAGATGTATGTGTGTGTGTAAGTAATTCAGTTTTGAGCACAAGACTATTTATATAAGTATACGAGATCAAGTATAGGTAGAGATGGTGTCGAAGTGAAGAGTATGATAAACTTTATGTTCGTGAAGGTGATGCTGAAGCATGTGATCAGTGAGGGAGTTGGGGATGGAAATATCAGATCATTATCATGTTTTATATAATATTTAGTGGGGATCATTAGTGTGAGAAGTTAAATGAACAAGGTTATACTGAAGAGTATGTGAGGTCACTTGCAAATAAGTCAGTTGAATGGGAAATAAGTTGAAACTGAGCAAACTTGGACTGAAATGAAGGAAGCGTTTGTAAGTAATGCAGGAGAAGTATGCGGGAATGCTAAAAGCCAATGATGAGGTTTAGAAAGAAAGGTGTATGGAAATATGTAAGGAAGAAAAGAGGAGGGATAAAAGATAAATACGTAGGGGAAAAAGAGAGGTAAATGAATTGTTTGGAAGCAAAATGAATATAGACTTAAAAGGGACTAAAAAGCTGTTTTGAAGAGATGCACAAAAGGTTAAGAAAGAGAGTAAGAAGAAATCTTTATGTAATAATAAATAGGGATGGTGTTTTCGTGACTGATGAGATTGACGTGAGAGACTGTTGAGGAAACATTTCGAAAATCTGTATAACATTGACAATGATGAAGAGATGATAGTGAATTTGAGTGGGGTTGATTGCGTAAGAAGAAGCATGTATTTGGGAAGTGAGATCATTAGTAGCGAGGAGGTAATTGGTAGTGAGAAAGATGAAGAATAGTAAATCAGCAATTATAGATAGAATTACTGATGAAATAATCAAGAATGGAAGTGAGATTTTGAATGACTGGATATTGAAGTTATGTAACACAGCGTCTGTAGACTTTGTTCCGAAGGACTGAAGGAGAGCAGTGACAGTATCCTTGCATAAGGGTAAAGGTGATAGTAGAAATTGTAGAAATTATAAGGTAATTAGTTTATTGAGTATTGTAGAAAAGATATATGATGGAATTATGATTGAAAGAATGCGTATAGTGATTGAGGTGCTGACTGTTGAAGAGCAAGGTGCATTTACAAGTGGTAGAGGATGTGTAGATCAAATTTTTACATTTAGACAAATGAGTGATAAAATGAGAGAGCAGAAGAGCAAACTGTATTTAGATTTTATGCACTTGCAACAGGCGTATGACAGGATTAATAGGGAAGCTTTGTGGCGGGTGTTATTTGGTGGTATGTTTCGGAATTGAATTTAAAGTATGTATATTAATAGGGAAGTTTGCGTAAGAGTAAATATAGTGGAGAGTGATTGGTTTAATATTAATAATGGAGTGTGGCAGAGATGTATTATGTCTTCATGGCTATTTAATTTATAAATGCATGAGGTAATGAAAGAATTAAAGGTAGATGGGGCAGAGGAGGGTGTTAGACTGATGGAGAATGTAAGAGAGTGTAATGTGCCCTGCTTATTGCTCACAGATGATTTGGTTTTGAGTGGTAAAAGCCTAAAACTTATATAGTACTAAAATTTTCTAAATTGTGATATAAAAAGTTTCAAAGCCAATATTTGCTAAAAAATAAAAATAAAAAAAAATTAAACTGAACTATTCTATGATTATTATTATTATATTACT
>JABUQX010059624.1:0-2500 GCA_015478945.1 Trachelipus rathkii | reverse complement strand
ATCACAAAGATATATGTTTTGAAAATTTGAAAATTGTGACGGTGTTGTATGGGTGTGAAACGTAGGGGTTGAATGCCAGGTCCAGAAGAAGTTGGAAGCATTTGAGATGAAGGGGTTGAGAGCGGTTTGCGGGGTTAGCAGAAGGGAGAGGATTAGGAATAGGGTGGTGAGGGAGAGATGTGATTGGAGGAATGGGTTGGTGGGAAGAGCGGAGAAGGGAATGTTAAGATGGTATGGTCATTAGTAGAGAATGGAGAAACAGAGAGTGGTTAGGAGAGCCTGGGTGATACGATGATGGTAAAGGAGATGAATGCATAACCGCCAGCGATGCAGAGTGATGGATACTAAAGTAGAGTGGGAGAGAGACAGAGAGCAGGGAAAGTGAAGACATATATTGGTGGAGAGATGGGTGAGGGCGAGATGAGGCAGATGAGAGAGGCCTGCACGTACCACCTACCCGGCTCAAGCGGGAAAAAGGGTAAAATAAAACAACAACATATATACATATAAAATAGATATTTACATGTCATTTATAATATATCGCATTATATCTACTCATATATAACATTATATTATATTATATTATATTATATTTAGATTATATTAAATAGAGAATAGGAAAGGTTATATTATATTATATTATTTTATAATATATTATATTATATTATAGCATATTATAAAGCATATTATAGCATATTATTATATTATATTATAGGTATATTATATTATATTACATTATATATTATATTATATTATATTATATTATATTATTATATTATATTATATTATATTATATTATATTATATTATATTATATTATATTATATTATATTATATTATTATATATATTATATTATATCATATTATATATTTAGTTATATTATAATATATTATAATATATATTATAAAAATTTATATTATATTAAATTATTTAATATTATATAATAATATCTAATGAATATAATATATTATATTATATTATATTATAATATAATATAATGTATATTATATTATTTTATTATATTGTAAATGTATCGACTGTTTTGTAATAAATTTTATTAAAATTACACAAATAACTACTAGTTTCAGCAGAGCTTAAATATTTGAACCACGGCCAAAATTTGTCGCATCAATGCAGAAGCATTTTAAGTCATAAATGAAAATGGTGTTTTTTGAGAGGACATTCATGCATGGCGATTCGAGGTTGTCATACCACGATGTTATTTCCATTCATATGTCTTTTTGGGTATTTGTGTAGAATAATTATAATTTATTTATTTTGCAGAGATCGTCGCCAATTAAACAGTTGAACTCGTGATCACTGATTATATATATATATATATATATATAGAGTATATATATATATATATATATATATATATATATATATATACATATTATATATATATATATATATATATTATATATACATATATTATTATTATAAATATATATTATTATATTATTACATATTATATTATATATATATTATTATTATATATATATTATATATATTATATATATATATATATATATATATATTATATATATTATTATATATATATATATATATATTATATATATTATTATTATTATATATATACATATTATTATACATATATATATATTATTATTATTATATATATATATATTATTATGATATATATTATTATTATTATTATTATATTATATTATATATTATTATATTATATATTATTACATTCATAAATATATATATACATATTATATATATATATATTATATATATTATTATTATTAATATATTATATATTTATTATGTATATTATTATTATATATTACATACATATATTATTATTATTATATACATATATATATATAAATATATATATAGCATATATATATATATATATATATATAGATAAGATGCTATATACATGTATTATATATATATATATATATATATATATATGGTATATATATATATATATATATATATATATATTATATTATATTATATTATTGGAATTAAGTTTAATACACCCTCATATAAGTACCAATTTCAATATACAAAAAGGCGAAATAAATATAGACTTCAGTGTCTACAAATAAATATCTAAAATGTCTACAACACTAAACAAAGGTTAGTGCTTAAAATTGAATATAAAATAACATATGTCATCAGATAAAGATAAGAAAGCACCGAAAAGCCGCCATAACCATCGAGCAATAATTAACACTGTAAAGTACCATTTTCAGTCCCATAGGGCAGCTGATTTGAATCGGCCGACCACTTGTTTCTCGACCAATTAAAAATGAATGTTTTCATAAAGCTATATATAAAATGAATGTAAATTTCCTTATCGTTCATTTTTGTAAAATAAATTTTTTTAGAAAATTGAAAATATAACTACCTCATGGGATAATATTAATTGTATATATATATATATATATATATATATATATATATATATATATATATATATATATATATATATATATATATATATATATATATATAT
>JABUQX010059623.1:10000-26832 GCA_015478945.1 Trachelipus rathkii | reverse complement strand
CACCCAATCCCAGTCTACACGCAAATTTCAGTGAGCGCAGACGTGGTCTTAAAGAGAGGAAGGATTAAAATAGTTGAAAAACAGAGAAGGCAGAGTTCCACAGAGCAGAAGTAGCTGGAAAAAGACGCACCACAACGAACAAGTCTGGGGATTTCGCAATATTCACGCAGAATTCGTGCGAGGCAAGGCACCCCTTGTGCAACGGGGGCGGCGAGGGTGGAAGAATGCGAGAGGTCAACTCCCTGGAGCACCTGCCGCCGTATTACTATAGAAAAGGGATAGAGCTCCAACGTTACGCGCAGAGATAGAGGTCAAGAGAGTTTGAAAGATGGACAGTTTATTAGCTCTTAGCTTAGACTCAACCTATTCCAATAGAATGGTGAGCCGGAGCCCGCCCAAATTGAGAACAGTAACTCCAACAAGGAATAAGGCCCTGTATATAATGGAGTAGCTGTGCAGAGAAAAAAATTCCCGCCTGAAACAGAACTCCAGCTTCTTTGAGCACCTTAGCAACGTATAGAAATATAGTTCAAGATATGCTGTTATGTTAAGACAAGAATGTTTATGTTATTCACATGAGAGACGTTAGAGCCGTCGAAAGAAATAGAAAAGGTCGGAGGTGTTTTTGAGAGGAATGTGGAGAAGTTGAGTTTTAAAGAGTGAATTTTACAAGTTGCGGTGACCCCACCGGGAACTCCCAAGATCGGCAAGAATAGAATCGAAAGCTGAAGACGAGAGGCAACTCTAGAAGCAAAGAGGGAGCAGATTTGAAATGAGTTGAAGAATGGAGAGTGGAGTCATCGGCATAGAGTGAACAGAGTGGAAGTACAAGCTGAGGAGATCGTGATAAAAAGTAGGAATAAAATAGGAGATAGGAGGAACTGGAACACCACAGTTAAAAGGAAAGGAGGAAGAGGACGCTCCATCAACAAGACTGAGTATGGAGCGATCAATGTATGAAACTTAGACAAGGATGTAAGCAAAGAGAAGGGAGGAAACCAAAAGGAAGGGAGCTTAGAGAGAGTGAGCGTGCCAAACCGGTCAAAGCCTGGGATTGTCAAGCCGCACCACGCAAGATCCCATGATTCCCTAAGGCAGAAGACCATAAATCAGTAGATAGGTAGTATGTCACCAGTTGACCTCGATCGACGAAAACCCATACTGGTGATCTGAAAGAAGGGAATGAACTCCAGATGAATTCCGGAAAATGAGAGTTAAGAATGAGTCAAAAGAGTTTTAGATAGAATAACAGTGAGAGCTATAGGGCGATTTAGAAGATCAAAGCGGCTACCTTTTTTCGGATCGGGTGGACATATGCGCGCTTCCAGCATTGAGAAAAGCTATTGTATTAAGACATAGATAGTAGAGTTGAACGAGACAGGCGCCAGCACGACAGCACACTCCCTCAAAACACGGGAGGAATTGGCCATCCGGCCACTAGCCTCCTGACGTTTCATAGAATCAGGCATCCCATGCAATACGATCATGTGTTATTACAGGTAAAGACATGGGACACCTGAGAGAGAAGGAGTAGGGAGGAGGGATGCCAGATCGTCCAGGGTACGATATTAGTTGAAAAAAGGAGGCCGAAGACTATTGGCCTTATCAGAGGGAGTTAGCCAACAGAACACATCAGAGCGAATAGGGGAGATAAGGCAGATTAAAAAATTTGTTAAGATGTTTTGGCAAGGGCCAGAAATTTTTATCAGTAGGAGACCAAGCAGGTTGTCGCACTTTCTTTTAGAAAAAAGCGCTTTAGCCTGACGATAATATCCTGCAACTTACCGAGCAGAGATGAAATTAGTAAGAGTGATACGAGAACGAGAATTCTACCAACACAAACATGACTTACACACTGATAAACTTTCCTCCTCATTAACCATACATAGATCATACTTAAATCAATTACATTAAATTAACCAAATACACCTATTTTACATGTAAAAATCTACAAAAACGAAAACTTATTGAATCCTTTTGCATCATCCAATTTCAAATAATATCAATAAACAAAAAGGCATATACATACACACATACAAATACATACTGAGCACCACACAATTTAAAAAAAAATAAATCATTCAACTTTAAAATATTACATACTAAATATTTTTACTTTTTTCATATGTTAGTTATAAATATACTTCTTCTGAAGGAGGTTCCAGCTTAGGAAAGAAAGCTCAAGAATATATTATTTAACTTGCAAATGTAATTATTTTTCTTAACTGATTCCTTTCTTATTAAGGCCCCCTATATATATATATATATATATATATATATAATTATTAATATATTATATATATATATAGATATATATTTATAATATATATATATATATATATATAATATAATAATTATATATATAATTATTTTTAATAATATAAATATATATATATATATATAATATATATATATATACATATATTATATATATATAATATATATATATATATATATATTATATATTATATAGCTATATCTAATATATATATATTATAATATATTATATAATATAGTATATATATATATATGATATAATAGATATATATATTATATTTATATTATGATATTATATATATATATATATTATATATATATATTATATATATATATATATATATTATTACGAATGTGTTTAGTTTATTATTTGTTTCCAGTGTCCACTTTATGTAGAGTGATGCAACAGTTTGGCCCCCTACAGCTTTTTCTCAAAAAGTATAAGAGTATCCGGTCTTCTGAAAATGGAATAATATCTATTCTTGTTAAGCTCAAAACAGCGAAATCAAGTCTCTGATTATTATAGGGGTACCTCCCCCGAGGAGCGTAGCTCAAAAATACGCTTACGGCCCTTGTTGCGCCTTCATGAGCGCGTAGAGATTAGGCATTAAGATGAGTAGGCTTGAGCTGATGACGTAATTCTTTTCGAACGAGATTACGTACCCTGCGTCCCCCCGTAAGGCGGGGACGCTGCCCATAAAAGATTCAAATTGTTCGTACGAGCCTGAAATTATTAGAGGAATCGATTCCGAAGGATCGATCTGAGTCGAAAACGATTACCTAAGGAATCGTTTTTTACGCACTCTAACTCCGGCTCCGGCTCCGGTCCGGCTCCGGCTCAGCCTATGGCTTCGATATATATCTATAGAGGTTAGAATTGGCTTAAAGTGGATGTGAGTTATATGATGAAGTAAATCTCGTCGGAGACGAGATACGTCCCCTGCGTCCCCGTAAGGGGGGACGCTGCCTCACAAATTAAATAAAATCGTAGAAGATTGAAATTGGGAGACGGGGTAGAGGAGTCGGAGTTGGAGAAAGATTCTATTCGGATTCGGCTTCGGAGATCCAGAGACCCCCCGGGAGGGAGGTCCACATTTAAAAAGAAAGAAGAGTGCTGGAATGCAAAACAGAGGAAGAAAGAGAAGAAGAAAGGGAAGGAAGGAAGAAGAATGAGAAAAGAAGAAGAAGAGAAGAATCAATGATCCGAGGTGTTGGATCAGTACCGTTCCGGTGCTGAGCCGGTCGGTGCTGATAATAAACATTCGTATACAACAATGTTGGTGTCTTTATATATGTTATCGGTTTGTAGATTTCGAAAATGATGGTTTCAGAACCATCAAGAAAAAAAATAAAAAAAAAATAAAAAAAAATAAAAAAATTCTTATCTTTATGTTATAACTTACAATTACGTTTTACTATACCTTAAAACATAATAGAGTAAATCAGTACATGAAACTCCCTCGTCAGTTCTTCCATGATTTATTGATCATCATCTATGTGATCTATGATTATTGATCTATTGATTATTGATCTATTGATCTATTGAGTTAAGTCAATATTTACTAAAATTATCATGTTTACATACCCTGTAAATCAGTATCAGTAAATCAAACCACCCACCTAACCCGTCCAACCATGATCTATTGAGCTTGATCTATTTGATCTATTGATCTATTGGATCTATTCATCTTTTTTTCTTTTTTGGTTTTTTTACAGATCACAACCACTCACGGGCAGGTCCCTTTTCAAGGAGGGGGCGGAAAACAAAACATTAAAAAAAAAAAAAAAAAAAAAAACCCACCAATCCCCAGTTAACGCAAAATTCTCAGGTGAGCGCAGACGTGGTCTTAAAGAGAGGAAGATTAATATGTTGTTGAAAAACAGAATGAAGCAAAGAGTCCACAGGCAAATGGTAGCTGGAAAGAAAGACACCACAACGAACAAGTCTGGGTTCGCAATATTTCACGCAGAATTGTGGCCGGAGCAAGGCACCCCTTTGATAACGAGGGCGGCGCAAAGGTGGAGGGAATGGAAGGTCAACTCCCCTGAGCTCTGCAGCCGTATTACCGTATGAGAAAAGGATTAGAGCGCCAACGTTACGCCAGAGAGTAGAGGTCAAGAAAGTTTGAAATAGGACAGTTTACTTAGTCTCTACTTTAGACTCAACCCATATCCAATCAGAAGGTGGAGCCGGAGCCCCCAAATGTGAGAACAGTACTCCATAAAAGGGGCGAATAAGGCCCTATATAACTGGAGTAGCTGCTCAGAGGAAAAAAATTCCCGCAACCTGAAACAAACTCCCAGGCTTCGTTGAGGCCACCTTAGCAACTATAAATATGATGTTTCCAAGATAATTTGCGTGTTTATGTTAAGACCAGAATGGTTTATTTATTCACAGAGAACCGTTAGGAGCCGTCGAAAGAAATAGAAAAGTTGGAGTGTTTTTGAGAGGGAGATGTGGAGAGTGAGTATTTTAAAGAGGTTGAATTTACAAGGGTTCGGTGAACCCCACCGGAAATCCCATCCAGATCGGCAAAATAGAATGCGGAAAGCTGAAGACGATAGCAACTCTAGAAGGAAAAAGAGGAGCAGATTTGAAATGAGTTGAAGAATGAGAGTTGAGTCATCGGCATAAGATGAACAGAGTTGGAAGACAGCTGAGGAGATCGTTGATGAACAGTAGGAATAAAGTTGGAGATAGACACAGAACCTTCGGAACACCACAGTTAACAGGAAAGGATGAAAGACGCTCCATCAACAAGAGCTGATATGGAGCGATCAGAGAGAAAACTTAACAAGAGTAAGCAAGAGAAGGAGGAAACCCAAGGAAGGGAGCTTAGAGAGCAGTGAGTGCCAAAACCGGTCAAAGGCCTTGGATATGTCAACGCGCCACCACGACTCCCCATAGTACCTAAGGGCAGAAGACCATAAATTCAGTAGATAGGAGGTATGTCACCAGTTGACCTCGATCGACGAAAGCCATACTGGTGAATCTGAAAGAAGGGAATGAAACTCCAAGATGATCAGGAATGAGAGTAGAAAAGAGTTTCAAATTTTTTAGATAGAATAAGGTGAGAGCTAAGGCGATAGTTAAAGATCAGAGCAGGTACCTTTTATCGGGATCGTTTTTTGGTTTTTTTTTTTAGACATACTGCGCGCTTACCAGCATTAGAGGAAAAGTATATATTAAGACTAAGAGTAGAGTTGTGACGGACAGCGCGTCAGCTCGGAAGCACATCCCTCAAAAAACACGGAGAAATGCACATCCGGCCACTGGCCTTTCTTACGTTCATAGAACTCAGGATCCCATGCACACGATCATGTGTAATTACAGGTAAAGACATGGGAAAACTGAGAGGAGAAGGAGTAGGAGGAGGGAGCCAGAATCGTCCAGGGTAGAATTAGATGAAAGAAAGGAGGCCGAAGATATTGGCCTTATCAGAAGGAGAGTTAGCAACGAACCATCAGAACGAATAAGGGGAGGAAAGGAGATTTACCAAAAGTTTTGAGATGTTTTGGCAAGGGCCAGAAATTTTTATCAGTAGGAGAACCAAGCAGTTGTCGCACTTTTTTAGTAAAAGAGCCTTAGCCTGACGAATAATATCCCTGGAACGATTCCGAGCAGAATGAAACTTAGTAGAGTAGATAGGAGAACGAGAGTTTTTCATGCCGATACGCAATGTCCTCTCCTGAATGGGCGAAACATAAGCTACCACCGAACCATGGATTTTGGGGAGAGAAGATTTAGTGAAGATGGAATGGAAACCGCATATCCTCAGTGATTACGCCCCCCGACCTTTTCAGCGGCGACGAAGCATCCCAGTGTCAAAGCAGGATTCATTCCAAGAGTGGTTTGCCCCAAAAACTTACGCAATGCCCCCCAATTATCCGATTAAAAGTGCCAGAAAATTACTTTAGGGCATGGAGGAGCTTGCTGGAGAAAAGTATATAGTTAAGAAGCTATAAGATTGTGGTCAGATTTACCAATCATGAGGGAAATGGTGTATTATATACGAGAAGGAGTAGCTGTGGAAACATAAGTTCAAGCGTATTCAAGAATTGGTTAGGACGATCTGAATATGTGTAGGTTCCTAATTAACTGTCCTGACTTAGAATACTTGAATGTTTTGGCTCCTCCCACCTACATCAGTGATGAGAGGAGCCCAACACTCAGTGTGGTGTGTACCTTGAAATCCCCTAAATAGAGACCTCAGTATTTGGATGGAGAAGTAACAGTCTCATGAGAATAGTAAGATAGTCAAAGAACGGAAAATTTGTTCCATTAGGGGAGCAGTAGCAGAAACAACAAGATAATGATTGTAGTAGGGAGAAAGATTTTTAGCAAGAAACATCAAAGTTGGAGATTCAAGATCTCGAGACGTGTCTACCGGAGTGTTTATGGTTCTATATAGCACAGAGCTCCACCATTTAGTCCGGAAATGTATAGAAAGTTATAGTTAGAGATATTAAGTATATTTGAAAAAGAATCGCTAGCTGGGTCTCAGACAGTTATAAAATGTTAGGTGAGAGTTAGAGAGGTAATATTCCACAGATTCATGGTTAGCACGAAGGCCACCCACTGGTTGCGAAGTCAACTGAAACCCACCTGCGCCCACCCCTACATCCACTTCCAACAGTCATTTAATCAGCCAGTTGCACAAACAAACAAACAAACTCAAACTCTTGTACACAATACAATCGACAGTGCATACAATATCATAACTAATACACATTAAAACCTAAAACTACATACCAAATTAAAAGCCTAAAAATGCTTATCACCTAAATATTATTTAATAAACAAGTAAAAACCATATCCAATAACAAATGCTAAACTGATGAAACCAATATTTAAAGGAAATAACATAAATAAATAAATAATAATACGATAATCTAAAACTTAGCCTTAAATCCTAAACGGCGAGAGAACACTAGCAACTGTCGGACATTGAGACATATAAACATATACTAAAACACTTTACTTAATAAATAAAAAGTAAAAAAAAAAAAAAAAAAGCAAAGGCAACAAAATAAAACCAAGATATTTAATTAAATTAAGCTTGATTAAAAGAAAAACTCGAAAACATTAAAAAACTGAATGCAATTAAAACACTCGGAAGCACCATCACTCTCACACGTCTACACAGAACAAGCGTCAACTATCAACGAAATCTATTAATTCAAATCCCATTTCGATATCATTTGGGATAAACAAACATAAAACAAATTTTTTATTACAATGGGTCAACGAATATACGTTTAATAACAAAGTTTTCACATAATAAAGCTACATTGCATCATCTGAACTATGAATATAATGCCAACGACAAACCTGACACACCTTAAACACGAATAACTGTTAACATTAACAATGTTCCACACTTAACAACGGTAAAGTAGCTAACATAGCATACAAAGACTAACCTATTTCACACTTTGTCAAGCATATCTCTAACATAACCATATTAATTTATATTAACATGGCAATATTAACAAAACATTTATCACAGAAGTGGTTAATACTCATACTGATCAAACGATATACTCTAACGTTTCCACATCAATAAAGCTTAAATATCATAACAAATAATAAATAATGTACAAATGACAAACCTAAACACAACTACACACGAATAACTGTAACATAACAAAGTTTCACATTTAACACAGTAAAGTATTTAACATTGCATGCAAAACGTAACCTATTCATACTTTTCAAGCATCATCTCTAACATATTAACGTAATCTTACATTGACACAGTAACATTATCAAAAATAGTTCATAACCTGTCCGATTACCATAACAGACCAACGATATATGAAACGTAACAAAGTTTATTCAATTATCATATAATATTTAACAAAAATTCTATCATAACGTCCAAATATCATAATCCCAAACAAATAATTGCAAACATAGCACAGTTTTTTCGAAAACATAACCTAAAAATAACAAAGCTTAACCAAACATAACATAAAAATAGTTCTATTGAATAAATATATAGAAAAAATAATAGTTTACCGAATTTAAAACAAAAATCAGAATCAAACGCACCAGACCTGCCCACCCTCCTATCACTCGTCCACGACCTTGGATCTATCGAATCTAATGATTCAGGTCACATAACGAGTACATTTCGGTTAAACATAGTACAAAATAAGTTCTTTATATACTAATCAATGAATATATCTAACGTAACATTGTTTCACATTAATAGATACATAGCATACCTGAACTAAGATTATAATGTACAATGACAAAAACTAACACACTTTACGCACGAATAAACTACTAACATAACAAACGTTTCATACTTAACAAACAGTAAAGAGTACATAGAACAGCGTACAAAACGTAACCTATTCACACCTTTTTCATGCATATCTCTAACATATCAATGTCAATTTAACATTAACACTATGATTACGTCGCCTTTTCGAGTACATTTGATAACAGTAGCACAAAAGTGAGTTCTTTAGATACTAACCAGCGAATATATCGTAACATAACAATGTTTTCACATTAATAAATGCTAAACATAGCATCTATTAACTAAGAAATAGTGGTACAACGACAAAACCTAAGACAACTTACGCTCTATAAACTTTTAACATTAAAAAGTTCCACAGCTTAAAACACCATGTAAGTAACTAACATTGCATACAAAACTAACCTATTCATATTTTTTCCAAGCATATCTCTAACATATTAACGTTAATCTTAAATTGACACAGTAACATTTATCAAAAATGTATCATAAACGTTCGATTATCATACAGACCAACGATATATGCAAACGTAACCAACTTTTTTAGCATTTTATCATGTAATATTTCAACAAAAATTATCATACCTTACCTAAAGATCATAATCCCAACAATAGCTGAAAATAACAAAGTTTTATCCAACATAACATAAAAATAACAAAGTTTTACCCAAAATAACATAAAATTAGTTTGCTTGGATAAAATTATCATAGTAAAGTGTAATAGGTTTACCGAATTAAAGCAGTAAATCGGTAATTCTCACATCAAACCTCCGTCCCTCCCACCCTCCCTAAACAACCCGTCCACCAACCTTTTATCTATCGATTTAATGATTCAGGTCACATATCGATTACCATTTCGGATAAACATAGCTACAAAAGAATAAGTTCTTTATATACTAACCAATGAAATATGCTAACTAACATTTTCTACATTAAATAAAGCAACTAGCATTACCCAGAACTAAGAACTATAATGACAATGACAAACCTAACACACTTACGCACGAAAACTACTAACATTAACAAAGTTCCATACTTAAACAGTAAATTACCTAGCACAGCGTACAAAACGTAGCCTATTCACACTTTTCAAGCATATCTCTAACATACAATGTTAATTTTACATTAACACTATTGATTACGTCGCATTTCGAGTATCATTCGGATATAAAATAGCACAAAAAATTGAGTCTTTATTTACTAACCGAGCGATATATGCTAACATAACAGTGTTATCACATCACAACTCTAACACCTAGCATCATATGAACTAAGAAAAAAATGCACAAAGACAAACCTACCAACTTACGCGCTAATAAACTTTAACATTAACGAAAGTTCCACACTTAACACAGTAAGTAACTAACTTTACATACAAAAACGTAACCTATTCACACTTTCTCAGGCATATCTAACATGTACAATGTTAATTTTACATAACAATGGGAATTACGTCGCATTTCGAGTATCATGTTGGATAAAATAACACAAAAATGCTTCTTTATATACAACCAGCTATATATGCTAACAAACATGTTTTCACATTAATTAAAGCTAACATAGCATCATATGAACTAAGAAAATAATGCACAACGACAAACCCTAACACAACTTACGCAATAATAAACAGTAAAAGTTCCGAATTTAACATCAGTAAAGTAACTAAAATAGCATACAAAAACTAACCTGTTCATACTGTTTCCAAGCATATCTCTAAACATATCAACGTTAATTTTACATTGACAGAATATTTAAACAAATTTTTATAATACCCTTGTCTAATTATCATACAGACAACGAGAATAACTGTAACCATAACAAAGTTTTATCCAAGCATAGACATAAAAATAAGTTCTTGAATAAAATATCAAGAAAATGAAATTACATACCTTAAAGCGTAAATCAGTAAATCAGTAATCAACCATCAACCCCTCCCACCCTCCCACCATGACCTTTCGATATATTGGATCTATTGATTCAGTCATATTTCGAGTATCATGTCGGATAACATAACACAAAAATAAGTTCTTGTATATACTAACCATCGAATATAATGCTGACGTAACAAAGTTTTTACATTAATAAACATAACATAACATAACTGAACTAAGAATATATAAAGTACAACGACAAACTTAACACAACATACGCACTAATAAACTGTTAACATTAACAAAACTTTCGCCTCACAACAGTAAAGTACCTACACAGCGATACAAACTTAACCTATTCACACTTTTTCAGCATATCTCTAGCATATCAATGTTAATTTTACATTAACATCGTAATTTTTAACAAAATTTTATCGCATTATCCTGTCTAATCATCATACGGACAACGAATATAATGCTAACGTACCAAATTTTTACATCAAGTTGAATATTTAACAAAATATTCTCATACCTCTCGTAAATATATAATCACCCAACGAATAATTGCCAACATTAACAAGTTAACCAGAACAGTAACTAAAAGTAACAAATGATTTATCCTGACATTCATAAAAATAAAGTTCTTTGAATAAATATATCACAGTAGTAAAGTGTAATAGTTTTACTGATTTTAAAGCAGTAAATCAGAAAATCAGAAAATCAACCACCCATCCTGCAGTCCCCTACCCACCCAATCGCCTATGATCTATTGAACAATTGATTCAAGTCATTTCGAATATGCATTTTGGATAAAACATAACATAAAAATAAGTCTTTTATATACTGACCTACGAATATATGCTTACGCAACAAGGTTTTATCATCAATAAAGCAAATATCATAACCTAACTTAGAATATAATTACAAATGCAAAAACTCGCGTATGAATAATCCGCTAATCATCCTGAAATTCCCTACTTATCAAGGTAAACTAGCTAGGTCATACAATACTCGATATGTTCCACTTTTCCCGCATATCAGCAACAGTTAAAGACGTATTATCTAACAAATCCTTTAACCAAATGACCAATCTATCAAAAGATACCAGCATGAACTATGAATGACACTATCTTCATCAAAGTGTCACTCGTCTCAAGTATAACATCATTGAACTATGAGAAAACGTAGACATTAGCAAATTCTCGGGCAACCTAACATAAATCAACAAAACTTAACCTAGACTCACGTTTCTAACACATCATCGACAGTAACACAGTAATATCTTACAAAACTCATCATGTCTTTAACAAATCAGTATTAATTTCAACAGTCATAGTAATATTTGGCATAACGTACCTAACTTACGAATAAACAGTTCATTAACCAAGTGGGAGTATCTAAAGCACACATCACTCCAGAGAGAAAACCCCAAGGATGCGCCCCTTGAAAGGGTGTGAATCCTAAGAGGGATCACCCAGAAGGGGTGTAAGCGGGGATTACCCTCCGAAGGAGGGGTGTAAGCGGTTACATAAGTTCGGGGTGATCTCCCTCTCAGGATTCACACCCTTTCAGGGCGCATCCCTTGGGTTTTCTCTCGGAGGTGATGTGTTGCTTTAGATACTGTTAATGAAAACTGTTTTTGTAAGTTAGGTTACGTTTTGCTAAATATTACTATGCCAGTGTGAAATTAACTGATTGTAAAGACATGAGGTTTGTAAGTTACTGTGTTGTTACTGTCGATGATTGTTAGAACGTAGTCTAGGTTAAGTTGTTTGTTGAGTGTTGTGTAGTTGGTCGATGAATTTCTATGTCTACGTTTATTCTATTTCAAATGAATGTTATATCGAGACGAGTGACACTTTGAGGAGAATAGTGTCAATTCATAGTCAATGTTGTATCTTTGATCAGATTGGTCACTTGTTAAGATTTTGTTATTATAATACGTTTTACGCTGTTGTTATATGCGGGAAAACAGGTGGGAACATTCGAATATTGTATACCTGTTAGGCTAGCTTTACCTTGATAAGTAGGAATTTCAGGATTGTTAGTGATTATCATACGCGAGGATTGTAGGTTTTGCATTTGTACATTATTTCTTGTTCAGTATGTATGTTAGCTTCTATTGAGATAAACTTGCTGCGTAAGCAATATTTTGTAGGATCAGTATATAAAGAACTTTAGTGTTATGTTTATCCAAAATGATACTCGAAAATATGATTGATCAGAGTTCTATAGATCAAAGGCTGATGATGGATAAGGGACCTGCAGGGATGGATGGTTTGATTTTACTTATTTACTGATTTATGCTTTAAAATCAGAAACTATTACGCTTTGCTGTGAATTTTATTCAAAAACATTTTATCGCTATGTCAGGATTAAATGTTACTTAGTTCAGTTTGTGATAAAACTGTATTATGTTTGCAATTATTCGTTGGGGATTATGATTTTTAGGATAGGGTTATGATGATTTTTTAATATTACGAAGTTGATAGTAAAAAATGGTACAGTTACATTATATCGTTCAGTATGATGATTAGACAGGATAATGCTAAATTGTAAAATATACGCTGTTAATGTAAAATCTAACATTGATAGCTAGAGATATGCTTAAAAAAGTGTGAATAGGTTACATTTTGTTCGCTGTTAGTTAATTTACTGTTGTTAAGTGCGGAAGTTGTTAATGTTAGTAGTTTATTCTCCCGTATGGTGTTAGGTTTGTCGTTGTTAATTATATTCTTAGTTCAGTTATTTATGTTAGCTTTATAATGTAAAAACTTTGTGCTTAGCATATATTGCGAATGGTTAGTATATAAAGAATTCATTTTTGTGTCTAGTTTATCCGATAATGTACTCGAAATATGACTGATCATAGATCAATAGATCAAAAAACTCCAAAGGGTAGGGGGTTGATGTCTTGATTTTGATTTATGATTTACTGCTTAATATAGTAAACTATTTCAATTTACTATGATATTTTATTCAAAACTCTATTTTCGGTTATGTTTGATATAAAACTGTTATGTTTAGTTATTTGTCGTTGTCTGTATATAATTAGACAAAGTTAGGATAATCATTTTGTTAAATATACTGTATCAATGTTAAAATAACCGGTTAATATGTTAGAGATAGCTTGAAAAAAGTTTGGAGTAGGTTACGTTTTGTATGTAAAGTTAGTCTACTTTACTGGTGTTAAGTGTGGAACTTTTTAATGTTAAAGTTTAGCGCATGATGTTGTTTGGTTTGTCGTTGACAATTATTTCTTAGTTCATTTGATGCTATGTTAGCTTTATTGAAAACATTGTTATGTGAGCATATATTCGCTGGTTAGTATATAAGAACTCATTTTTTTGTGCTATGTTTTATCGAAATGAACTCGAAAGTGCGACGTAATTCAATAGTGATTATGCACAATTAACTTATGTCTAGAGAGTGCTGTGGAAAAGTTTGAATTAGTTATGTTTTGTACGCTGTGCTAGGGTACTTTACTGTTGTTAAGTATGGAACTTTGTTAATGTTAGTAGTTTATTCGTGCGTAAAGTGTGTTAGGTTTTGTCATTGTACATTGTATTCTTAGTTCTGGTAATGCTATGTAGCTTTATTAAGTGAAAACAATGTTACGTTAGCATATATTCAGGGATTATACATAAAGAACTTATTTTTGTACTATGTTTATCCAAAATGTATCATAGGACCTAATCATTAGTCGAGTAGATCAAAAGGTCGGTGGACGGGGATAGGAGGGTTGGGGAGGGACGAGTGTTTATTTACTGATACTGCTTTACAATTCGGTAAATAATTACTTTACTATGATTATTGTATTCAAAGAACTTATTTGTTATGTTTGGTAACTTGTTATTTTTTAAGTTATGTTTGGATAAACTTTGTTATGTTTGCAATTATTTGTTGGGGATTATGATATTTAGGTAAGGTTATGATAAATTTTTGTAAATTAGTTTTTTACTTTAATTTGATAATGTAAAAAACTTTGTTTTACGTTTGCATATATTCGTTTGGTCTGTATGATAATCGGACAAGGTTAGGATACATTTTGATATATGTTACTGTGTCAATGTAATGATTAACGTTAATATGTTGAGATATGGCTTGAAAAACTATGAATAGTCGTTTGTATGTAAACGGTAGTTAACTTTTTGTAAGTGTGGAACTTATTAATGTTACAGTTATTGATAAGCGTAAGTTGTGTGTTTGTCGTTTGTACACTATCTTCTTAGTTGATATTATGCTATGTTACTTATAATGTAAACATTGTTATGTTAGCATATATTCGCTGGTTAGTATATAAAAAATCATTTTGTGCTATGTTTATCCGAAATGTACTCGATATGTGACCTGAATCGATAGGTAATGTAAAGTATTACATTGTATTAAAGATATGCATGAAAAAAGTAGTGAATAGTTACGTTATGACGTCATTCTGTTACTTTACTTGTTAAGCTAGGAAACTTTCTTAATGTTAGTGTTTAATTTGTGCGTAAAAGTGTGTTAGGTTTGTCAATTGACATTATATTCTTAGTTTGGTATCTAGTAGCTTATCTAATGTGAATAACAATGTTACCGTTAATATATTCATTGATTAGTATATAAAGAACTTATTTTTTGTACTATTTTATCAAATTGATACTGGATATGTGACCTGAATCATTAGTCGATATGTCAAAGCGTGGACGGGTGATAGGAGGTGGGAGAGGTATGGTGATTTGAATACATGATTTATTTGCTTTAAATTCTGGTAACTATTACACATTTACTAGTCTTGGGCTTCCAAGAACATTTTGATGTTATTTTTGAGATAAGACTTGTATTTAGGTTATTTTCGAAAAACTTTGCTTATGTTTGCAATCATTTGTTGGGGATTATTAATATTTAGGAAGGTTATGCATAAATATTGTTAAATTACTGATTTATAATGTAAAAAACATTGTTAGAGTTTGCATAATTCGTTGTCTGTATGATAATTAGAAAGGGTTATGATACATTTTTGATAAAGTTACGGTCAATGTAGATTTAACGTAATATTTAGAGATATGCTTGCGAAAAAAGATGAATAGGTTACGTTTTGCATGCAATTTTAGTTACTTTACTGGGTGTAATGTGGAACTTTTTAAATGTTAAACAGTTATTCGTGTGTCTAAGTTTGTTAGGTTGTGTTCTTTGTTACATATTTCTTAGTATCATTTACGCTATGTTAGCTTTGATGATTGAAAACTTATATACGTAGGTATATCATTGATCCAGTTGATAATTAACAATTGTGATTATTTTGTTGTAAAGATTGCATATTATATAAATACACTGTGATATGTTAGATAGTATGCTGACAAAGTGTTAATAGTTACGTCTTTGAATGCATATTTATCTACTTTACTGTGTGTTAGGTGGAACTTTGAGTAACGTTAAAGTATCGTGTTGTTAACTTTATTAATGTGAAAACTTTGTACGTTAGCATATATTCGTTATATATATAAAGAATTTTTTTATGTTATGTTTATCCAAAAGTACTCGAAATGTGACTTGAATCAATAGATCAATAGACAATAGATCAATAAATCAATCAGGTATCAATAGTCAATAGTCATGGTTGGACAGAATTAGGTTTGGTGTTTGAGTTTACTGAATTTAATGAGTAGGTGATGTAAAACTTGATAATTTAGAAAAATTGACCTGGAAATCTATAGATCAATGATCAATAATAGATCAATAGATCAAAGATCAATAAGATCAGGAGGACTGACGAGGGCAGTTTCATTTACTGATTTATGATATTACTGTTCTAATGAAATGTGTGCTTAGTTGTAAGTAATAAACATAAAGAATAAGAAATTTTATTATTTATTCTATTTATAGATTTTTTATTTTATTTTTTTTCTTGATGGTTCTGAACCATTATTTTCGAAATCTACAGATCGAATAACATATATAAGACACCAACATGTTGTTACTACGAATGTTTATTAATCAGCACCGCCCGGCTCCACATGGAGCCGGGTACTGACTCCAACACCCTGACTCTGAATCGCCTTCTCTTTCTTTCTTTCCTCATTCTTTTTCTTCCTTCCTCCTCCTCCTTTCTTCTTCTCTTCTTCTCTTTTTGCATTCCATGCATTTCTTTCTTCTTTTTTTCAAATGGGAAACCCCCTCCGGGGGTCTCTGGACTCCGAAGCGAAATCCGACGTCAGAATCCTTCTCAATCGACTCCTCTACCCCGGTCTCAAGTTATCAATTTCTACGATGTATTTTAACTTTTAGGGCAGCGTCCCCCTTACGGGGAGCAGGGAGACGTAATCTCTATCTCCGCCGAGATACTTAATCATATAAACTCGCATCAAATTTATAACCAATATGCTCATTAGCTTTCTATAGATATATATATCGGAGCATAGGCTGAGCCGAGCCG
>JABUQX010059623.1:0-5000 GCA_015478945.1 Trachelipus rathkii | reverse complement strand
ACTTTACTTTTACTGACACACAAACCACAACTACCACATAACACACCTACCAACACACCACACACATAACACATCCATACCTCACTCCAAATCACCACACTCACTCCGGATCAGACATATCCGAGTCACGAATATATCCCAACCTTCTCACAACAACACAACATGATTCTCTTTCACTTTCTCTTCACCTTCATCTTCACTATCACTCGTACTCGAAAAATAATCACAACATCTTTCTCTCCAATCCAGATAATTCTCACCCTTTCTTCTTCTCATAAATTCTTTCACCTCAGCACTACGCTTATCAACCTTACACCTAAGTTTCACTTGTTCTTTTTTCCTTGCTCCCTTTGATACCTCATCACATCCTTCATTTATCTTTACCACCTTCGACACATCGTCATCACTCTTACACTCTCTCATTGGGACCACTAGCTTTTCTCCATCACCCTCTTCCATACTTTTATTCAACGTTTTCACCGACAACGAATAACAAACCCTATCATACTTTTTCTCTATCCATTTCTCGTCAACTACCCTATGAAGATTTTCCGAACTTAAATCAAGTAGTTTACACATCTCCTCATATTCCTTCTTACCATCACCATCAATACTATTATCACTATTCACACTATACCTACTCATACCTCTTCCAAACCCTCCTCTTGTATCCCCACATGATTGTGCATTTGCTATCAGCCTCTTACCCCTTCCTACACCCTCCTTTCTTTCTCCTTCCACTCCTGTATTCACCTCTCTGTCTAACTTACTCTGAACCTTATTCTGCTTACACACCTCATCATAATCCGTATAAACGTCACAATTTCTCCACAAATGTTTATCTGACCTACAAAAATCACACCTCTTTCGATTTTCAAAACCTTCACCTACTCTGCCATCACAACTCCCCTCTACTCCACCTCCACACCGAAAACCAGCCCTCCTCCCTGGTGAACCCATTTCTACACTATCTTCTCTTCTCTCACCCCTACTACCTCCAAAATATACACTATTCCTTCTACCTGGTGAAGCCAAGTCTACTCTCTCACCTCTATCACCATTACCTCGTACTTGTTGTCCCCTACCTACACCTCTACCTTCTTCCCTTTGTTCCCCATACATACCTCTTTTTGGACACTTAAACGCATAATGGTACTTTGAACCACACAAATTACACTCAGTCACATTACCAAACCTATCCTTAGCATTCAACCGTTGACCATCACCCCATTCACCACCTCCTCTAGGCCCACTTTTCTTCAACCTTTGACTAGCATACCAACTACTACCTTCCCCACCTTCTGCTCCTTCACATCTACTCTCTCCTTTCTTACCAAATCCCTCACAAATATTTATCAACGCATCACGGAACGTACGAAACACCCACTCATCTTTCCCACAATAAGCCAACACCATTTGTCTTTGACTATCACTCACATCTGCTCCTTCCAATAGATGCACGCACTTCATGTCCTCCCCTAAATCCACCTTGCCAACAATCTTACACTTTCTCTCTATAACCTCGTATCTACCCACATATTCCCTCATTGATTCACCATTCTTTCTTTTAATATAGAAATACTCACATAATTTATCGTACCTATCCCTTTGCTTCTCCTTCGCAAACCTTTCATCCAATCTCCTTAGCACTTCGTCCACACCCTCCTTTTTACCTAACGACTCCCAATCCACCATCCACACACACTCATAAGCCTTTGCACCTAAACTAAACAAAATCTCACCTGCAGGTTGCTCAAACTCCTCACCACAAATCTTAAACCACAACTTTACCTTACTCTTCCACACATCATACTCATCTGCATTCAAATCACCTTTAAACTCAGGGCATGCTCTACGCACCCTCTTTTCTACCACCACTTCCACTTTCTTTTCACCACCACTCCCACTACCACCATCCTTATCATCCTTACCCATCTTATCACCTTACCAACACCTATACCACAAAACCAACAAGACCACAACTCCACTACTACGCCAACTACTACACCAACTCACACACCTCACCCAGAGCCTTTCTTTGGAACTACGCTCTGCTACCACTGAAAAAAACAGTGATAGCACAACGCAGTAAGAAAACCACAATACTGATGTACTCACCCAAATGTTTTTATACCAACAGATTTTGATAATGGTTAAAGACCTCTTTAATTGTAGAAATGAAATAAATAAATTCTTCTATAATGTAGGTACCCAAAGTACCTATCTTACTATATACAGTGATTTCACAAAACTGAACCGTCTCACCTCTTAACACAACCTACTATTCTGACCTTATGCCAGACCTTCGGTACGCGCACCTTCAGACCTAACAACAGAATTATCCACGGTTATGTCACCAAAGGGAGGGGGCTAGATTTACTTTACAGTTACGTTAACTAATCACTGATTTTATATGGCAAGAGCAAGAGATCATTTGATCTGAAAAGCGATATAAAATATATGAAAAAATATAACAACATGAAACAACAAAAATGATAATTATTAAAATAAGCTTGCGTGAGTGCATGCTATAACTAAGCGGCCAACAAAAGAAAGCAGGAACTTCTGGCACATAACAGGAAGCTGAAGTGAAAGCACATGCGACATCAACATCCCAGCCACAGAAGACCCAACCTAAGGAGAAAAGAAAACAAAAAAACAATCAATAATAATAATAATAATAATAATAATAATAATAATAATATATATATTAATAATAATAATAATAATAATAATAATAATAATAATAATAATAATAATAATAATAATAATAATAATAATAATAATAATAATAATAATAATTAATAATTAAAAATACAGTAATATAATAATAATAATAATTAATAATATATAATTAATAATATAATAATAATGATATAATAATAATTAATAATGAATAATATATTAATAATAATAATTAATAATAATAATAATAATAATTAATAATAATATATATAATAATAAATGATTATAATAATAATATAATAATAATAATAATATAATAATAATAATAATAATAATAATAATAATAATGTAATAATAATATAATAATAATAATAATTTCTGTGGACTAATAATAATAATATATAATAAATAATAATAATAATAATAATAATAATAATAATAATAATAATAATAATAATTAATATAATAAATAATAATAATAATAATAATAATAATAATTTAATAATAATAATAATAATATATTTATAATTAATTTATAATCAAGAATTGCATTAATCTAGCTTCATTAAAGTGAAGTATTTTCGTGTTAAAGTTTGAAAACAAAATAATAATATAAATAATAATAATAATAATAATAATAATAATAATAATAATAATAATAATAATAATAATAATAATAATAATAATAATAATAATAATAATAATAATAATAATAATAATAATAATAATAATAATAATAATAATAATAATAATAATAATAAATAATTAATAACAATAAATAATAATAATGCTCGCACTTTTTCCCTATTATTTTTTTTTTCTATTTTAAACGTTTAGGACATGGTAATAATAAAATGGCTTCGAATATTATTTCTTAAAAAATATGTATCTCCGATTTAAATCGCAATATATGAAATGATATTAATAATATGTTAATTAATATGTCTATAATATTAATTTGAAACAAATGAAAAGTCCTTTAAAAAGTTTTAAGCAGAATAGTAAGGATTTGCCATTGGCAAGTATTCTTAATGCGAAAATTTTCCATAAGAACTAAAAATAATATGAATAATTTAATATAGCTAATAATAATAATAATAATAATAAAGCGCACGTTGTTATTATTTAAAGATTATTAAAATTTAGAAGAAAAAAAAAATAATCTTATCAATCACCTTGAGTAAAACAAATGTTGTTTTTTAGAAGTTAAAATATATTGACGCACTTTAATTTTGTGTTTAATTCTCCCTAGTAATGTCGTTTTAAAAGAAATATGTCACATTAAAGTTTTAAGGATGCAACTAATGTAAAATTCATGTTATTTTTATGTTAAAAAAAAACAAAAACATTGTTACTTATATAGAAAAAAAAAACGTTAAAAACTCTTACCAATCTGGAGGGAATGTTCCGGTATCAGGAGCAATAATGAAGCAGAGGAGCAAAAGTTGCAATATATATAGTTGTTGAAAAAGATAGTGGAAAAGATATTGGATAATAAGTTTTTGATAGTGAACTAAAATTTTAATTAAGATATAATAAAATGGAGAACTCATAGATTAGTTTAGTAGATAAAGAAAGATTTTAGGTTTACTAAATTTTTAAATTAATAAATTGGAGGACTCATACAATTGTTTGGTAAATAGAGGATGTTAAGATTATGAAAATTTAATTAAAATATTTCAGAACTGAAAAAATCCTGATTATTATTGAATTTTGAGATATAAATATATCTCAAAGAGTATTGCTTCCAAAAAAAAGGAGTAAAAAAAAGCGTTAAAGTTGTTCAAGTGTGTTATGATCCGCTGAATACATGTCTAGGTTTAGAAGTTAATAATATGGGGCTTGACTTAGGGTTTGGTTGGGGAGGCCCTTTGACTTCAGGTTATATTGAGATGGGGAGTAGCAGGAAGAGAGCCATGGAAGTAGAAAACTGTTGAAGTGGGTATCGTATCTTCCGGGAGGAGTTCGAAATTGTAGATAATTACGAATTGCACATGAGGCTAGTACAGAGCAAAAGAGGAGATGAGCCTTGAACAGCCAGTAATCACCGTGAAGGCTAAGGTATTCTGTTGTGTCTGGGGTAGTTTTGGTTCTATGATCGTTAGAGAACAATCCAATGCTGTAGACATTGCTTTCAAGTGTTAAAGTGGAACTGGCGGAAAAAACTATGTTCGGAGTGAAGTTGTATGGGGTCTTAGTGTACTCTGGGAGGCCTGTAGTTTTGGTGAGTCCATTGGTATGTAATTGAGGAATGCAGTGGAAAGGTCTTGATAACTATACACTTCCTGAAACAAATTTGTAGCCATGTGGAATTC
>JABUQX010059622.1:0-16124 GCA_015478945.1 Trachelipus rathkii | reverse complement strand
ACAAGAATAATAGTTATCAATAAACATGTCTCCATATATATATATATATATATATATATATATATATATATATATATATATATATATATATATATATATATATATATATATATATATATATATATATGTCTGTGTGTGGTGGAGAGCACAGCACCAGGGTTGAGAAATCTCTGTATGTTACTTTGTAAAGTATCTATAATCCCTTAATTCAAAAGCTATGCACTCCTCAAATATACAATATTAAAGAAAATTTATTTTTCAGACTGTTATTGACTAAGATATTATAATAATGTTATATAAATGTATTAATATAAGAAAATAAGTAAATAATGTAAGAAAAGAAATTAGAAAATTACCTTGAAGAGGAAGACAGTAGGCTAGGAGAATATTGATTTCTGTATTTTCTTCACTTGAACAGCATTCAAGGCACATTAGGCATATCCAAGGATTCCTAATGGCGTTCTAAAGCCGCTGGGACCTTATACAAGTGATTGGTGCTTTGTATATACAAGGTGTGCTAGTTCAAGTTAAATAAAGAAGAAACAATTGACAGATAGAAGGGATGGAAAGAAAGAAGTATAGAATTTTGTTTTATTAAATGGTTATAAGTTTGTAATTTTTTACTCAACTTAAATTTAATGTAACTTAATTTTAATTATTTTTATTCATAGGCAATTTCAGTTTATTATTAACAGTAGAAGTATGTGTACCAAAGGGATACCACCTACTTCTGATATTTACAACCACTTAAATCTAATAACAAAAGTAAGTATTCTGTGTAATGATGTAATTCCTTTATTCTGGTTCAAGACTGAGGCTAATATACAATTTATACACTTTCATACAAAGTTGTTTACGGTGTTCATAAACTCTATAAAATAATGTAAACTTATCTTAAAGCTAGATTTTATAGTAAGTAGATTAACTAATCTTTGATCTCTGTTACAGGTATTGGTGCTGGAAATCTTATCGAATAATATTTACAAGGTTGAAAATCAGTCATCCGTTAGGGCTGTAGAATGCAGTAACTACGCCAAAAGTCAAGAATGAACTGATGTTCAATAAATATGACTGAGAGCCAAATTATACTAGAGCTCAGAATAAATAGGGTCCAAAAAAAATGAATGTAGAATGGACCACAAAACAAAACCCTACAATCAATACTTCAAATTAGTCAAGTTTCACATTATATTTTAATATTTATTATTACTTTAATTTTAATTATTACTTAATTTATAAACGTTAATTCTATCTCACCCTTTAGAGTCTGCAAGGGGTAGGCTCATAAATAATTGGGTCTTTGGAATACTTGATGTAAGTAGCAAGTGGTTAAATACTGTAAACAATAAGTTAGTTATTTTGCATATTAGATTTTCTTTCATATATCATAAAATCAAATAATATAAACTATAATTAATATATATGAAAACAAACATCACTCACCTTAGGTGTGATGTCAAAAGTTTCAACCATCAAAGCAAATATTCAATAATCTGACTGTGTGTGACTTTTTATTTTATGAAGTAACCTTAAAACTTTAGCTGTTACTCAATGCAACTAAATAAATATATTCATAAACATGATATTATACTTAAACAGAGTCATTAAAACATTAGTAGCAAGAGTACACATTCCAATAGTTTAATAACAATAAATAATAATATATTTGCTAAAATCACTCATATGAATCTCAGCCAGATACTACAAAAACTCTGTTGAAATGGATATAAATTCATTTATTTACATAAGGAGTGTGGTTGCTGTGTTTTCGGCACCACTGAATTATTTTATCCTACAAACTAAATATCTTAAGACTAATGTGTTTTATGAGCTCCCTTATATCCTCCCCCACTAAATCTAAACCCCCCCTTAGATTTTGACAACAGTGTGGGTCTCAACCCAAGCTGGTGTAGGTTCAGACCAGTGGAGAGGATAGGAATTTTAACATTTACTATGATAATAATAATAATATGCTTGAACCAGAGGAATTTTACATATTTAATGTTTCAGGTTTCCGAAGAATGATAATGATTGATTTACAAAGATTTTCAAAACAAACAAAACTTTACTTAACAATTTTTCCTTACTTGTTATGAAAATATACAAAAATATTTTTTATTTACAGTATCTCCAGTACAATAATTATTCTAGAATTTTACATTCATTTATCTTTATAAAGTGGTAAATTTCCAAAGGAAAAGAGATCCATAGTAGTGGCTCTTTCTTCTTCTAAAATCTCATGCCATTGTTGAATGGTTACATTTTTTTGTGTATCCATCATGGCTTTCCAATTTATCTGTTCCATTAGCCAACGAGCAGTGGACCTCTGGAGTAATTTTATTCGAGGGTCTATTATAGAATTAACATTGGGTTTCGATGGTGTAAATGTGTCGGGTGGTAATACATGTGGATTAAAACTGGGAGGCAGTGTGTAACTGTTCTGAGGCAATGATGGATGGGTGGAATATGAAGAAGGATATTGTGTCTGTGGCTGAGGCGGTGGAACATTAGTGCTTGTGGAAACCTCCAATCCAGCATTATAGTACTGGTGGGACTGTTGTTGTTGATATGGAACCTCTGTAAATGCTACAGGTGGTCTATGTTCAGTGTGCAGTGTTACCTGTCTCTCTATGATGGGTTTATTATAAGGAGTGGAATGTCTTATAATTTGTCCATCATATTTAGGTGTTTCTAACAAAGGCTGCTTAGATCTTGGATTAACATTCACTCTAGATGGTATTTTGTAAGGACCTGAAGGAACTGAACTAGTTGGTACAGTCCTTGCTGGGGCAGTGTAATGCGAGAACTGTTGTTTGTATAACCCCATTAAGGCTTCTAAGAAACGTCGGTTCGGATGTAATCCGTCTGATAACAGGGGTGAATCCATATTAACTACGTGCTGATCAGTGTCTAAGTATTTATAATGTGGAAAAGTGTTAGGGGTATCATCAGTTCCATAATGGAAATTCATTATGTCTGTGCCTATCAGGCCTGTCATATTGGGAACTGGTCAACATTGCAAATAAATGTATTGTAACAAAAAATAGAATGAGCTCTCATTCTGTCAGGAGCTATTACAGAATCGTTCACACAATATTCTTTGAAAGATTCCTCCCATCCCTTACAAGTCTCTTCTGATTAAAGCTATACAAATCTTGAACTGGAGGAATTAGAACATAAACCTTTATCTTGGGATTTATTCCCTTTCCTGTTTTCGTAATCTTTTTCATAATGTCTCTTACTCCGGAAATATCCAGTGCCTCCACTGGTTCGAACACTGAGGTGGTTAATCCATCATCACTAATCACCTCTTTTTTTTCCAACACATGGTCGTCAATGACCATATAATTAAACCGTTAGTATTCAAATTTACTATTTTTTCCACTTGTGCAATACATGTGGTCTGGTGACGTCCTGAAGCACAATTCAGTCTAGTTTTTTCCCCATGGGCTTTCATTAAAAATTTGTGCTTATTCATGAAGACTGCCACCTCCGATGACCCGATGGCAGCAATTACAGACATTTTTATAATTATAGTTATATTTAATAAATTCAATTAAGTAGATTTTATAAATAAGAATCGAATCAGTGTTGTCTATGTATAGTCAGAAAAGGAAATGTTTTGTGAGCACTTGTTTTGATTCTGGCAAAACAAAATAAAAGCATTAGTGCATTATCATGGCAATTTTCCAGCAACATTTTTTATATATTTTATAAATCTATTAAACTTTAAACCTATTAAATTTATTATATAGTTCATAATATCCATTATTATCAGTTTTAATAAATTTTGCTAAACTATTATTAATAGTATACCATCTCCACATTTAAACTCATTTTTTCTATGGAATAAGCTGGTAATCCTTTGGCTACTCAATCTGTAACGAGATATATTAACAGGGGCCAACCCCCAATAACTCTATCATGAACATGACAGAACTATTGGTTCGTGGTCAAACATACAAATAAAAATATTTTAATAAAATTTTAAATAAATCAATTTCTAATATTAAAGTCTGAGACCATATTTCATTCATGAATTTGGTTCCTAAGTAGCTAAGCCACTTAAGGGATAGCATTTTATCAGTTAGCCCTATTCTAATTTCAGCAATAAAAAAAAAAACCTTTATTTGGTAAGCTGCAGTTATGTAGAGTATCATAGATGTTACAGTAGAGGAAGAGTTCAGTGTCGGAGGATAAGAAAAAGAATTAGAACATTTTTTGGTTTCAGAGAATAAGTATATATAGGGAGGATATATAGGGTGAGGGTAGGGATAGTGAGAGTGAGTATAGATATCGATTAATTTGAACAGATCATCAGTGCGATTGCTGATCAAAAAGAAAAAGTTTCCAAGATTGAAAAGAGCTTTAAAGAAAACAGAACCTCCAAACATCGAGTAGCACATGAGGAAAGGTGGATTAACAATAATAATTGTCAAAACTTCTGTTGCAAATTAATTGTGTAATTAAATATTTAAAAAGGCAATGATGAGGTTGGAGATAGTCATCGGTCTTGTGGGGGGGGCGGGGAAATAGAGAAGGTTGAAGAGTGTGACCCTTGTGTAAGTATGAAGCCCAATCAGTGAAATCAAACTTAAGAACTCAGTGGCTGCGGGAATTCACGGTAGTATATTAAATGATTTATAGATGTTCTGAGATGCAACTGAGTGAATGCGAGTGAGTGAAAAGGAGGATAGCTTAGAAAAAACACGATGCTGTATACAAGGAGTAAGTATAAAATGATTTAAATGTGCTGAGTTGCAGAGTTATGATGAACAGAGGGGAAGTGCCCAGTAGAAAGTCCACAGTGCTTGAAATAAACATGCAAATATAAAATTATTTAAAGGTTCTGAGAGAAAGAGATTGTAATGAAAGAGAGAGAAATTGAAAAATATCATTAGCTCAAAGTTTCAAGAAGGTAAAAATTTATTTAAAATGTTGTGTCTAAAAACAGCTGATTGAATGCAATGCAATCAAGAGGGTTTAAAAAATCAAGCTAAAATCATGGAAATATAAAATTAGTTTTAAATGTTGTGAGTGCAACTATGAAAGCAAATACGAAACGCCACATGAAAAGGCACATGCTAACCCATATTATAATAAAAAATTATTTAGAAAATGTTCTGAATGCAACTGATGAAGTACAGTGATAAGAAGGAGATAGCTTAGAGAGGCCCACGAATTGCTGTAGTAACATTGAAGAAGTGAAAATGATTTAAATGTGTGGCTGAGTGCAATATGAGTATGTCTACCCGAAATCCCAGTTAAAAGGCCACATGCTTAGTAAACATGCCAAATAAAAATTGATTTAAATGTTTCTGAGTGTAAGCTATGGATGTATGGAATGCCGATCTTTAAAGGAAAAGGGATGCATGAAAAGGTGAAAATTATTTTAAATGTTCAGAGGGTGCAGAGAGCGTCAGAAGTGTAAGGTTAAGAGAGTGTCTTTAAAATCACATATGCGGTTAAGCACTGAAAAAGTGGAATAGAGTTATTTTAAAGTGGCTGAGCTGGTAGCGTATTGAATTGGTTAATTGACAAAGCGGGAGGTGGAGAAAATTTCGAGCGGGGATGCTTAGTGCGAGCAGGCGGAAGTTTTAAATTATTTAAATGTTCCTGGTGCAGCTATGAAAGCAATCGCAAAGGAGACTTTAATATACACATGCTTGAACGAGTGAAGATGCTGAAAATGTTATTGTAAATTGTTCTGAGTGCAGCTGGATGCGGAAGGTCTAATGAAGGTAAGAAAGGAATGATTGTAAAAATCCACCTTCGTTAATGCGGATTGCGAATATTAAAATTAGTTGTGAGAAGTGTCGAAGTGCCCCTATGCAGGTAATCGCAAAGGGAGACTTTATAAACCGTGGCTTAATCATAAAGTGATAAATTATTATAAAGGTTCCGAATGCAGCTAATGAAAGTAATCAGAGAAAATAACTTAACAAGACACGCTGGGTGAGAGTGCGATGCAAACCTAAAGATTATGTAAAGTTGTGTGGTGTGAGAGTGTAGCTAATGAAATGCAGGATGCGAAAAAGATACAATATATCAGGGCTAAACAAATTTGACTTTGGAAGTAATCAAGAATGGTGAGAGGTGTTATTAAATTAGACCTTAAACGAAAAAAAGCAAATCTTACATTCAGTGACATTCTCTGCTTTAAGGCAAGAAATTGAAACTAGAAAATCTGAATATAAATTAAGCATGGCGTGACAATGTGCTATTGAGCAGCATTGAATGGGGAGATGCAAACATAGCAGCGACAAAACGAGCGAGCACGACATGCGACACCTACACACACACCACACAGCAACACCTACACCACACAAGCAACCTGTACACACACACGACACGCGACACACAGATAGGCTTTGAGCCTGGAGTTTGTGGATGAGCTCGCTTATTTTGTTTTTTGTTTTTTTTTTTTTTTTTTGTTTGCTGTTCAATGTACTGAATAAGGTTTTTCACACCTGAAGGGCATGTCCCTATTCTATGAGGGAAAATCTCTAGGTAATTGCTACCGGACGGCAGGGGTCCGCTGTGCTGGAGTGTGAAGCCGGGGGCTAAGCCCAATGTCTCCGGGACCGCAGGGCCGAGACCAGGATGAGCCGAAGAAAATTTTCCCTATAAATATTTTTCATATTTGTAATGGTTGATAAATGAAGAATGAGAAGAAGGATGCTCTGAAGAGCCGGTGAATGAGACTTGAAAATGAGTCGAGCTGGAGCCGGAGTTCAAAATGCGATGAGCTGAGTCGGGGTCAAAGTTGAGACATCAAAAAAATTTTACTAGATTCATACCACTGCAGGATGCGGATGAAGAATATGATCAAACATTAGAAGAGTTATGTAGTGTGAGAATAGGCGTCTCATATGTTTTGAGAAAGTAATATGTGTGGTGTACGCGCGGGGGATGGGAGTGCGTTTATGTTCTGTTAGACAATGCGAGGTTTAAAAAAATATCCTTTCTTTATTGTTTGACAAAGGAATTTGGTTGTATAGTAGAAGGTTAAAGGTATATTGCAATAACATTGTCATAGAATGGAGAATTAAATTATTTGTATGCGAGTTGAAGCCTTTTCTTTTGAAGATGGGAAGAGACAGTGCAGCCAATCGTTCAGAATTTCCACAGAGTTCACAAACAAGAAAGTTTTCATAACTGATTTTTTCAATAGAAATTTATATAGCTAAAGCTTATTATAAAAATGCCAAAAAAGTTGTATGTTAAGTTGAGTTGTGAATGAGCCAGAGAGAGAGTTAGCGTTGTTAACGTGTAATGAAACAAAATTTTATTAATTAGGAATACTTCAAATTTCGATGCTTACAAGTGAGTCAAATCAAAAAAAGGAACTTGCGCAATTATTTTGCACAAACATTTTGTCAGCTCCACTTAAAAGTTTTCTGGTGTTTACATTTAACAACAAAAGGAAGTGCGACGAGAAGCTTGTAATCATTGTGGAATTACTAGATGGGTTAAAGTCGAACTAAGAGGAGTGCTCATATGTGAGTTGTTAGAGATTACAGAAAAGGAATGTTCATTCGACATAGGTAAAGTATATTATCGTATGAGTGACGTCATACGTTGAAGAAGATCTCGTGTTTATTTATTAAAAAAGTGCTAGAATATTTTTTTTTATATTACGTCTTTTAATATTTTTTTTAATCTCGTTCGATGGAGAGAGACATTTTAATTGTGAGAGTAGAGTATAGTAGTGTGAAGAGCTATGTGAAGAGTTTAGAAGGCGCGTCGTGACCTGTTGAGTTGTACGAATTTTAACTTAAATACTTAGAGGAATTATGAGTTGTTCGATGTACGATAAGGCGAAGAGGTAATCCTCCTGGTGTATATTCTCACGTATTAAAATGAAGTGGAAAAATAAATTAAAGGTGAGTATGCTTATGAAATAAAAGTGTGAGGTATTTTTTAATCGTCATCTTTCAAGAAAGACGTTCAAACGTCTTCACTCCCTTTCAATTTTTCTTTAGTGAGTTGTTGTAGCTTCGTTTTCAGGAGAGATTTTTATCAAAGTGGCAGCAGAGAGCGTAGCTTCGAAACAAAAAGTGAAGATGATGTCTCACTCAAACAAAGAAATAACTGAAGGAGGTAGAAGAGATACTAGAACAGGATGCCCAAGGTTTTACGGAGAAGAAAGGGAGAATTTCGGGAAGTGGAAGGAAAAAGTAAAAACATGGTTACTCGCAGAAAAAGAATATGTAAGATACCCAAGATTAGAGATTAAATTAAGACGAGGAGGAGAAGCTTTTGAAACCATTAAGGAAATAAAAAATGAAGGTTTTATAAAGGGAAGGGAGGAGTCTTTAATGGAAAAATTGGGATTAAGAGGTAAAGACGAGGTCACTGACCAATTCAATAAGATAAGAGAATTTTTCAGTATTGCAAAGAATTAGGAGGAAGATATGCGGACATTCGTTGAAAGGTTTGGAAGAATGTGAAACAGCTGGAAGAGGGACTATGACAGACGATATGAGAGGATACCTTGTAGAGAGAGCGGGCATAGATGAAGGAAAGAAACAATAGGTTAAAGCCAGTTGTGGAAAAGGCAATTTCTTTCGAAGTAATATAAACTATGTTGATAAGAATATTTTATAAGGAAGTAACAATATTGAAGAAAGAAAGAAAAGAATAAGAAACGGAATGGTGATCTGGAATTTTTTTTATTAAGAGATCTAGCATTCCACAGCACAAAACTATTATAGATCATGAATGCTAAGGAAGGAGGAGATCAAGAGAAAAAAGCCTGATAGGATCGCTGAAAGTGCTATACCTAATGAGGAGCTATTTGATAAACGCCGAAAAATTTCGATACTAATGGAATGACAGATAAACACAACTCATACCAAGAGTCTTTCCGGTCGACACCCTGAGGAGAGGAAAAGTGTTTATCCTAGTGTTGCGAACTACTACGGGATTGATGAGTGGTGTAAGGCTCCTGACCTGCTGGTTCCTTAGATGTTAGCTGAGCATCATGCATAAATCGAGTTGATGGTCTTCCAGACCTTTTACCAGGTGCATTATTCAAAAGATAATCCCGAGAATGGAGGTCAGTGTCAGCATTGATTTTCTTCCACAGTATCTAATACATCAGTCATGACGTGTGCATAAGTCTGAAAATGAGATGGCTTGATTTGGGAGCTAGCTACAGCAAACAAATCACCACGAGATTTCTGGACACCTTGAGGAAGATTGAGTAAACCTTTAGGATTAATTACACTGGAAGCGGTAGCAAGTAAAGCATGAGAATGCAGTTTTCGGTCTTGCATCAAGGGAGAGGTGAATCCAGAACCTAGGCCAGCATGAGTTTTTGTAATTTGCAGAGCCTTTTGATAGATTGGGCATTCTTTAGAATTAAGTCTATGAAGACCACCACAGATTAAAATAGCAAACGGGATTAATACAGTTCTTGTGATCATGCCCCCCCCCCCTCACAGTTGGAGCACTTAATATGTGATTTACAGGTCAAGGTGCCATGACCAAAGTTCCAGTCAAGTTAAAGACAGTGGAGCACAGGTAGACCCTAATTCTCGTGTGGCCCACGTACAACAATTCCCTAGGGAGAGGCGCCGTTACACTGAACCTTATATAATCAGTGGCATGCGGAGATGAGGTACCATCAATAGTTTTATAGGATGGCTCCCATAAACAAAGAAAACGAGAACATCTAGAGCGTTTTTCCAAACCACCCATCTCATTTTTCCATGTCCCTATCAATAGGGACAAATTTCCCATAATGGATACGTGTCCTATATGAAGACAAGGCAAATATTGGAACCAACATTTAATCACATGAGGTCCTAATTGTTTAATATTCTGTATGGGCAACCGTCCAGTGATCGTAAGATCAGAGATTCGTCAAACCTGTATGCCGCCACCCTTTCCGAGGACCCCTTAGTTGTGTAGCCCTCTACAATACACCGCCCCCCCTTGAAATTGTGTAGAGTTTCAAACTGCATGTATCATAAAAAATTACTATATTTAAAACTGAATGATGGTTTCTGTGTTATGAGATTTTGCTGAACTGTGACTGAACTTGGTATAAAAAATGCTTTTCAGCACTTCCAAGAAGAGTGAGGAGAATTCTTGGAGTTTTTGTTACTTTACTTTCACGGCCATAAGAGTAGAATGCGACCCCATTGACTTGGGACGAACATGCAAAAACTAAAAAGTTTACGGACATGTAATTACTCCTACTCAAAAATACTAATTCCGTAGTAACGGATTTCTCTCTCGAGGTGTAATAGGTGAGGGGGTATATAGGTAGTAGTAGTAGGTAGTATATAGGTAGTATATATATAGAGTATATTATATATATATATATATATAGATAGTGATAGTATATATGAGCTAGGTAGGGGGTGAGTGATTAGGTAGGTAGTGATATAGGGGGGGGGCGGGTAGTATATAGTATATATAATATATATATATATATATATATATATATTTTAATAATTTGGGGATACTTGGGGACTTGATGTGAAAGTGACTTTGTATAGAAGTAGGGAAAAGAAAAGAAGGCGGGGTGACTAGAGGGTGAATATTTAGATTTATTTCCTTCTCCCTATCACACGAGGAACAAAAAAGAACTCCCACAAAAGCATTTTTTATCGAGAACTAATTTAAATTAAAAAAAATAATTAAAATTTGAGTTTTAAACTTTGAAAGTAAAACATAGCCATTTAAAAATACACAATCCTAATCTAACAAAATGACGAAACCTTTGATAACAAATTTAAATTTTTTTTTTTTTTCTCACAAAATGTTAAGTTTAAAAAAAAAAATTGAATTTCAAACAGAAAAACAAAATATAACAGGAAGGAAAAAAATATTTCCATAAAAAGTTTCCATTTGTAAATAAAAAACGAATGCAATACTTTACATAGTTCTGGCCATATATATATAATATATATATAAGTAGTATATATAATATAGTATATATATAGTGAGGTATATAGTAGTGAGTATATATAGTAATTAGGGGAAGTTCTATGGCACGTGTTAGTGATATATAGTTAGTGATATATATATAGGTGAGGTTGAGTATATATATATATAGTAGTATATTATTGTTTGGAAGTTTATTTATATATAGTAGGATATATAGTATAATAAGTGATATATATATATATATATATATATAGTATTAGTATATATATTTATGATATTATATATACAGAGGTGGGCTAGGGAAAACGGCGTTACGCTAAGCGGCGTTACGAATTGTAACGAGTAAAAGGTAAACGCTATCAAACGATTTTTAAAATGTAACCGGTAACGCTACCCTTTTTTAAAAATTGTAACGGTGTTTTCCGTTACTCGTTACTCGTTACATGAAACTCTACTGTGTGACATTTTTTTTCTATTTTTATGGAAACGAATTTTAGTTTTCCAGATTAAAATATATATATTATATATATAGTATATATATATATATATATATATGATTGAGTATAATATAGAAATATGGAAAAAAGATGTATGATAAATATAGAAACAAGATTAAATTAATATATATAAATTAATTATAATGATATATATATATATATTATTATATATATATATAATAATCTATATATATTTAATGATATATATATATATATATATATTATATATATATATTAAAATTAATCGACAGTTGAGCATAGTGAGAGAAATTATAGATAGATCATAATATGAATCTAGCTGTATTTATATAATTTATCATAAAGGCTTATTAACAACACTCCCGCAATAAGTGAGAGATTTATTAAATTAACCATTTTTTAAATGCATCACACTAAATGCGAGAATAACATAACCACATTACTCTAGACACAGTAATGTTATCAACACATATATATCAATAGAAAAGCCAACGATACTCCATATTATTATGAAAATAATGCAACAAACATAACACAGAAATAAAAAAATAATAACAAATATTGAATATATGAACGGAAGAACTGCGTATGATAATAATACGTACAACACCCTCATCCGAAGTATTTTGTTATTTAAGAATGCATGGCAAAAATACGCATTAAATCATACATTAACACTACAAAACACAATGACAACAAAAAACTACTCCCAATACACCACCAAACACACATGATCACCTAAATCCTGAAGTCAGATAAAGGCAACCTATTAAATCGGTATCGCTCTAGTAGAAAATTGAGTCAAACGCGTTTTTCTACCTGAACTCAAGCAAGATTGAGTCAATTAAAATAATAATAAATATATAAATGAATTATGAATTAATAATTAGATAAGTCGATTAATGAATAATAATAATAGGATTGAATAATAATTAAATTATTATAATATTAGATTTTTATATAAGATTATTATAATGTGTATTAATTATATAATAATTATTATTATATTTAATTTGTTTTCTTATTAACAATTTTATTATGTAGTAGATATTTTATAAAAAAATATAATATAAGGTAACTGTAAATACTCTGACTGTCTAATCAGGCACATCTCAAATGATTGTAACCTAGACCATATAGAGTAATAAAGGAATACTATTTTTTATTGACTCAACGAGATATATAACAATTGTGCATCATAAGCGAGATCGGCTACTTTAATAAAAAAATCGAATCGTAATGTAGTAAAATTGATGCCGGCATTCTTAAAGTGACTAAGCCTTGGAAACGAAAATAATAATATATATAATGTAAACATATAAATATACTCATATAAATAGATATATAAATAATTATATATAATACTTAAATTATATAATTATCTAGATTTCCTTACCTAGCATTCCTTCTCAACTCTATTAATGAACATAACCCAATTGTTAGTATATACATTTTAGTAGTAAATAAAGTATTGCACATAACATTCCGATGATTCACAGTTTATAATAATAATTTAAAAATATTTATTTCTATTATATTAAAATATTAACAAATAAGTATTTTGAAAATTTATTGTAATTTACATGTCTTTTATATACGAAACAAAAGTTTCATCATTCCTGAGTTCGTACCCACTTTCCGATCTAACTAAACAGTACAAATTTTTTAATATTATATTTATAATCATTATATTATTATTATTGCCCAATCTACATATACACAGTCTATATTATTAGCAATAGAGTCCAATAAGAGAGAGGAAAATTTAATTATAATTTTCATATGAATAATAATAAATACTAAAATATGCCCTATCTTACAATATATTTCATGTACCTTATATATATAATATTACTTTTAATAATATTATTTAGTGTCAATGAAATTTTTAGACAATTTTAATCCCTAATGAATAGACTTGTAACAGTTGTAATATATATTCACCTAAGTAAAATTCCTGTATTAAATTTACGGCTATTGAATAGTTTTTACTATGATTGATTGTATTAATAAATGAGAATAAATAACTTTTTTAAAAATTATTAAATAAATAAATATTTAAATAAATAAATAAATTAATAAATATATTAAACAATAAATAAGTAAATTAAATAAATTAATAGCTAAATAAGTAAATAAGATGTTTTATATAATTAAATACATATTTATTAAACATCAAGTAATATAAATATATTAATAAAAAAAAAATTAATTATATATCTTAAAAGTTAAAAAACAAGAATTTAAATTACATATCAAAAATTATATATTAATAAAAAAATTTTATATTATAAAATACAAAAATATTTTTTAAGAAAGTGCTGTTTAAATATAAATATCAATTAATATAAAAGTATTTAAAAATAGAATAATGTTTTATGAAATTAATATTAAATTTAATATTTGAATAAAATATAATATTTACAAAACATGAATATTTTGATTATAAGAATATTTATAAACAAATAATGTGAAAATAAAATCTATTAATTAAAAAAAAAATCCATAAATAAAATAATTTTTAAAATATAAATATTATTAACTATGAAAAATATTTATAAATAAAATAATAAGTATGTCATTAAATTAAATATTATTAAATATAAATAAATAATTAACTGAGCATTAGTATTGCCTATGATTTATGTGTAGAAGAGATAAATATTTAGTAATTTTAAAAAGTGAATAATGCATATTATTACGGGTACACTGTGAACTCTAAAATGGAAAAAACTTACAGTATAAAGTGAAAGATGGAAACACACCAAACTTAAATCATACCTCAAGATTTATCAAAGAAAAATATAATAACGTTCACCGATACAACGTATGTCAGAAGTACAAAAGGCGCCATTTATTATTAGCTAGCCATTTATCCGATGTTATTAGCTTTCAACAGTTTCTTTAATCAATTTTTCCATAAGCGAATATATAAAATTTTAGCTTTCTCTTTATATTAAAAGATATATATATTAACAGATTCACGCATAATTCAATAGTGTTCTTTGTTATTAGTTATATTCCTCATTAGAATCCATTCACTAATACAAACTTTTAATTCTACACTTAGAATTTTTTCGAATACAAAACTTTGATAAATCCTGTTACAACTGGCATTTCCATTTTTATGATATTTACAGTGCTAATTACTTTCAAGCAGAATTATATTTTGAAATAATGGTGAATAAAGTTTTGATAAACTCCTGTTATCAAGAACGTTTCAGAGAACAGTTCTAAAATAGCAGGTTTTAGAAGTATTAGATCTTAGGTTCTGTTCATTAAGACTAAATAAAATTAATTATGAAATTGGAAAAATTCAAGCACCACAACTGCAGTTTGCCATAAACATAATAAATCCTAAACAAAATTGGTGAACCTATTTACACATCCAGCCTATTCAAAGACCATACATTTCCATAAACAAATGCCTAAACAAAACTGGACAACAAATACATCAAGCAATTAAACCTATACATTCTTCATATTTCTCTATGAAATTTATTCATTGCTTTACTAATTTTTACTTTTCATAACTTTACATTCCATGCCTGTTCTCGGCTTGAGACTTCAATCCAAGCCTAGAGCAGAAATAAAATATAACACTATCATCTTTGCGATTATAGCCCTACTACACTCTCAGACCAGTCGGTCTTCCCAAAACATCACTCACCACCATTAATACATCCGCTTAACCTAAATATATATCCGACTATATACAATTCATCCTTCCCACTAATGAACCAATATAACTTATACATCTCAACAATATTACTTTATAGAATTATATATTGGGAAGAACATTCCTTTCACACCACATACAACCACTAATATGTTCATTCCTCATTTAATTAATTCTTCTCAAACCTAGCACGCCCCATAAGTATATATAATATATATATATAATTAATAGTTAAAAATAGTGGTTTGAACCCTTGCCCTTGAGATGGTACTCCAAAGTGTTACCTCTTGAAAACTTTTATTATAAAGAAAACCCATATTTTTACCTCTGAAACTTAGCTTCCCAAAAGGAGTGAGGCGTGTCTGGGACACCTAACCTCCGACAGCCTCCCCGCTAACCTCGGTCAGGGGGCAAACACTGTTGTAGGGTAATTTTAATCGACGGATTTATTGAGGTGATTCAGAAGAGTAGTTTATGCAATAAACGCAACAATTATTGTATATTTGTAGGTCCTAAGTATGTTTGAACCCTTACCCTTGAGATGGTACTCCAATAGTGTTACTTCATGACCAACGATTACCAAGGGTAAGGGTTCAAACCACTCAGGAACCATTACAAATATACAAATAATTGTTGCGATTGTTGCACAAATAATCTTGAAATACCTAATAAGACCGATCTAAAAATTACCATTGTTGGCCTGACCCGGATGTTAGCGAGAGGTCCGCGAGGGTTAGCTGTCCAAGACAGCCTCCACTCCTCTTGGAAGCCAAGCTTTCGAGAAAAATGATGGTTTACTTTACTATCGTTGGTCTCAAGAAGTAAACCACTCTTGGAGACCATCTCCAAGGGTAATGTTCAAACCCACCTTAGGACCATTAGAAATATAACAATAATTGTTGCTTTATGCACAAATATCTTTAACTATATATATATATATATAGATATTATATATACTATATGTATATATATATATATATATATAATATATATAATATATATAATATATAGGGGTATATAGTATAATATTAATAATATATATAAGTATATGTCCATCTTAAATCAAC
>JABUQX010059621.1:2500-27961 GCA_015478945.1 Trachelipus rathkii | reverse complement strand
TCGGAAGAAATTCCTCTTGTGTCATAATATTTAATTTTGACTAGCATACTGTCAGTTATGAGTAGTATAATTCTCATCCTAATATATTTTTTCTCATCCTCTACTACTCATCCTCTACGTCTGAAATTATTACTTGATATTATATAATATTATATATATATATAATAATATTTAATTATTTAATAATATATTGATTCATCATATTAATACATACATTGCTATTATCCAATATAATATATAATTAATTATATATAATATATTATATGAGTTATAATATATATTAATATTTATATTTATATAATTAATTATTATTATTATTATATATAAATAATATATTATATTGATATTATTATGATAATATAATATTATAATAATATTAATAGATTAATTAATATTTAAGTATAGATGTTATGCTCTCCAGGGCATTTATTGTATTGCGACATACCGCAGAAGTGCGAGTGAGGCTCTAGACAGAGTGGCGTGATTCGCATCTCCGCTCAAGGGATAATTGTCGTGATGGTTTATAGTATATATATTATATTATATATGTAGGTATTTAATAATATATATATATATATTTAATTTGGATTTACTAATTTATATATTATATTAATCATATATTATATTATATATATATTATATATATATATTATTATATTATATTATAATTTATACATAAATTTATATATATATATATATAAATATATAATATTCTTTATAATGTAATAAATTATTAAATTCAATTCATTAATCACTTAATTAATATTTAATCACATTATTAATATCAGGTTATACTGCTTTAGTCTCGGTATTACTATAGCATATGTATAGGTGGTGTTGCATCTAGACATTTAACACATCACAATTTATATATTATATATATTTTATTAATATTATTATATTATATAATATATATGTGGTAAAATATATTATAATATATATAAGATATATATTATTATAATAGTAGTAATATATATACTTAATTATATATAATAATAAATTATCATATAATAGTAATATTGTAATATTATTATATATATAGTATATATATTATATATATATATTATTTTAACTATATATTATATATATTTATAGTATTATATTTTATTATATAGATATAAATAATAATATCAATAAGTTATATACTATATGTATAATATATATAGTAAATAATTAATATTATTTATTACTAATAACTTTCTCATATATTAGTTTTAATATATATATATTAATTTATATTATATTATATTTGTATATATATATTATTATTATATGATATATATTATGTATTTAATATAATATAATTTGATAATTATTATTAATTATATTATTATTAAATAGATTATATTATTAAATATATATATATGTAGTATATATATATTATATATATATAATTTATATATTATATTAATATATATATATATATTATATTATAGAATATAGTAGTATATATATTTTTATTTAATAATATATATGTATTTAAAATATATATATATTATAGATATTTTACATATCTTCTCTTAATATATTATTTATAATAGTTATAGGTTATTTTGACTTATATTATATTCTGTTCTTGTATTTCAATAAACTAAAAGGGAGAAACACTGTTATAGTATTTACATTATTATTAATTGAAGAATATATAATTAATTTGAATAAGCTAATAAATCTCATAGGCTATATTAAATTATATATATATATATATATTATATTATTATATAGATATATATAGTATTTATTAAGTATTATATATATATTGTAATAAATATACAATATCATTTTAATATTATTTTTATAATATATATTATATATATTTATTAATATAATAAATATTATATATATATTATTTAGCATAATATAATAATACATATTAATATTATATTAGTTATATATATATAAATATTTTATATGTTATAATATGATATTATAATAATTATAAATATATTTATATATATAATTATAGGTATGTTAATTATAAGTATTATATATATATTACTAAATTATATTAATATATATATATAATGAATATATTATTCATTAATTATAATTATTATATATATTATAATGATAAATATATATATTTATATATTTATATATATTATATATAATATATATTATATATGGATCTCATGTCGATTAATACTCATCTCCCTCTTATATATAATCTCTCAAATTATATATTAATATAACATCTGTTGATACTGATTTCTAGGATACCCATTACATAAAATATAAGTGAATAATGCTCTAATATAGGTCAAAATGAGAATTAACTTGTATTTAAAGCATGACTTCACCCTCTTTAAATAAAATTAGTTAGTGACTAAAAAAAATAAAAATAATTTGATAAAATTCTTTGTTAAAAATTAAAACCATAGTCAAATATTAAAACTTTCCTTGATTTTAGATCTTATAGATGTGAAGGACTTTATTTAAATCACTTAACTAAACTCAGTATAATCCTTTTATTAACTATATATATAATGTATATTTATTTGTATTAATTTATTATTTACTACTCTTCTAATATTGTGTTATAAAAAAAAATTAAATGAAATAAATTACGTCTGAAGAAATAAGTTAAAGTTAAGATGATATTCGATTAAGTTAAAGTAAAAATCAAAAAAACACAAAGCACAAATTATCCTTGGAGTAACGGGAAATGCTCAAAGTAACAAATTAATATAATATATATTGATATAATATATATATATTTTATTAATTAATAGTATTATTATTATTATATTATATTTATATTATATATATTAATATATATTATATTATGGTATATATATATAGTTATTTATATAATATATTATATATTATTATCAAGGAATTAATATTATATATATATTAAATATATTTATTATATATATATATAATATATATTATATATATAATTATAATATAATATTATAATATAATATTTTATATATATATATATTATATTAATATATATATTATATATATATATTATATATTATATATATATTTATTAATATATTATTAATATTATTATAATTATTATATATATAGATTAGATATTAGATAGATATATATAGATAGATTAGATAGATAGATAGATGTATTATAAGTCAGGTGATTACAGTTTCTATAAAGAATGTCTGGAAGCTGATGAAGAGAGAGAGACGAGAAAAGAGGATTGCAGCTAGAGAGAGAGTAGAAGAGTATTATATTTATATAAATAGCAAGTAATGATATTGACAAACTCCGCATAAGATCAATACATTACATATTCTGTTCGTTCGTCACTCAGATACGTTTAAATATTTTGGGAACATAAGAGAGTCAATTTTACGAATTGTTTCGTATTTTACATATATTGATATATCTCAGTTAATTGAAATACCTATAAGCGTTGTTGTTTCTGATATTGCAACCGCTGATTGTAGGTATTAAAGAGTACTCCACGCGAGTCATTTTCACACTCATATTTTCTCATTCAAAATAAATAAAATATATTTTGGTTATATAGTGCAAAGTGTGTTAATAGTGTCCTTGTAGACTATCATGTTGGGTTTGACATTTTGGAACTATACTATAAAAATTTAATGTTTTGCTCATTAACATTAATTATATCAAATTAAGTTCTATTAATGAAATAATATGAGATTAAAATTTAAATTCTTTAATATTTATTCTAAATTAACATAATATAAAGAATAAAAATAATATAATATAAGTGATCTTGCATCATCTAACTGTCAAGTTTGTAATAAAATGGTTTATGGATTCGTCAGCAACTTGGACATACCAAGGTCACGAGCCGCCCTGTAAATTATATATATATATATTTATATAATTTATTAATATATATAGATTTATTACTATATATTTATATATATATATTATAATATTATATATATATTAATATATTATAATATTATATTATATAATATATATTATTATATATATATATATTTATATAATATATATTTTATATATTAATATAATATAATTATATATAATATATATATATTTATATATATATTTATATATTATATTAATTTATTTATATATATTATAAATTTTATAATTATTATACTATAATATTATATTTTATCTATATATATAACTTATATATTTAATTATATTTAGAAAATTTAATTATTTAATATAATATATTCTATAATATTATATATATAGATATTATATATTATATTATTATATATTATATATATATATTATATTAACTATATATATATATATATATAATATATTTTGTCAAAGAATTAGATATCATCTAATTAATATTTAATTTTTGATCAGGGACCTCCGACCTTAATGAAAGGATTATATACTTTTATGGGAAGGTTGTGCTGGAGAAACATAATTCAAATATAAGAAGTATTGTGTGACTTTGTAAGAACATAATCAATTTTTCTCCTTTTCTGCTGAGAGAGTCTGTTCTCTTTTTTTATTATAATATTAGCATGTTGCGCATCCCTAATACTCTCTCACTTGGAAAACTTAGTTGGTGGACTAGGCCAATGTAATTTCCTTGTCAATTGTTCTATAAGTGTGGGATAAAATTTTGCTTAATCTAGTTCACCATCTAACAGGGATCATTCATTTATTGTATTATGGTCGGTTTTTCTTATTAGTGTGTATGTATGGTTGTGATGTTGTATAAACTAAGGGTAAAAGGTTAGTATTTCAATCATTATTTACACGTACATGTTTATGTCAATGACGTGATAATCTTCATTCTACTATGTGGACATGTTAGAAATTATTTATTTTATACACAGTTAATCTGTATTTTTGATTTTATTTCTTATGATACGAGTGGGTGTGTGAGGTTCTGTTATATTTTTGTTTTTTTTATTTTTTCTTTCCTCGACAGAATGTCTTTTGCACATATTTTCACTCATCCATAAAGTTGTATCAACTGCACACGCGAGAAGCCGGAATGTAATTTAACTAAATAGGTGTGTAATATTGTATATCAAAAAAATCAGTCTCTTTTAACCATTATTAATTAAGTTGCATTATTAAGAAGGCATTCATGTGCTCACAATGGGTGAAAATAATAAGACAGGAAGAAAGCTTTTTATTTACCTCGTTATATTATACTCATCTCACGGTTATTTATGTCAGTAATCTTTCATCTTTTTACCCCTAGCTTATTCATAATGTTTCATATTGAGAAATATAAGTGCTTTTATCATTGTTTTTATTGTAATTTTTGTACGTATATTTATTATTATTTAGCGGATTATGAGTGTACATATCGGAGACAAGAAAGGATAGCTGTGTGAGTGTCTGCTGTTTGATGATTGATATATTAGAGTTACTCCACTAATTAATATTGAGTACTCTGTGTGAATTATATATCTTAAGTCTTATTATGCTATACTTTATATACAATTTTCGCTTTTTTCAATTTGGCGTCAGAGTAGAGAGAGATCCTAAAACTTGACTCTTGACTCTCCCGATCTGTCCTCAGATTTTAAAAGTTTATAATATTCTATATACAACGGACATATCTTTTGGACTCTCTATATGCTCAGTTATTTCTCAGGCGGCTTCTTAAGTATATTTTTATTTATATAATATCTTTTTATCAAATTTACTCGACAATAACATCCGTCGCATAACATCCTGCAAGTATGCAAAGCGACGTTGATGCAGAATTTAGAGATTCTAAAAAGTGTTGGTAATTCTCTCCGCTCGACGCGGTATATTGCGGAGATGACGACCTGCTAATATCTAATATACTATAATTTATACTGAATTATTTATTATTATATAGATTATTATTATATATATATATATTATATTTATTAATAATATATATTAATTATATTTAATATATATTTATTATATATATATATATTTATATATTATATATATTATTAATTATATATTATTAGTTATAATATTATTTTAATTATAAATTAATATTAATTTATATTATATAATATAGTATATATTATATTAATATAAGAAAGTATAAAATAAGATCAGTGATCTATATTTTAGACAGTGGTGATATTAATTTTTGAGTGTATAGATAATTTTTTATTTAATTCCTAGAATATGTATTATTTATAATATTCTCTGTGTTAATATTTTGGTTTGGCTCAGATGATATATGATCCAAAAGGTCTCTCACTTCATCTCACACATCGGCTCCGGCGCTACTTTCTATACTGTTCGTACGCCGGTGTGAGCTCACTGTCCAGATTTACGCTCTATGACGCTCACACGCTACTATGTGCACCGCACCGTACGGTACAGTATCGCTCGCTGCTCTACCGGTGTCGCATTCTCGCGGAACTACAACCCTCTACTTTGATACTATATTTCTCACATTTAATTAAATAAAGAAACAGCACTCTTAAATTATAATATAAATAGTGTATTATATCGCTCAAAAATCAATCTTAATTTATTGGAAAGGTTTTCTGTTAGTTTAGCAGCTCTCTATCATCTATTGGGTTATTCTATATTAACGCAAATCCACTATTATAGTATAACTAATATCATACGGTTAAAGAATTATTAATAAATATATATATAATATATATTCGTTATAATCTAGTATTTTTCATTAATTACATGAAATTTTATTTAAAAGTTATATTGCCAATTATATTTATGTCACTCAATTATATTATATGTTTTATGATATTATATATTTATTATATTTATATATATATATATATATAATAATATATATTATATATATTATATTATATATTTATATATTTATAATAATATTTATATATTTTTATATATATATCTTATTATATATATAGATTATATATAGATAATTATAATTATAGTAATATAATTATATTATTATATTATATATTTATTAAGATTATATTATTATATATATATTATATAATATATTTAATATTATTATTAATTTAATATTAATTATAATATAATATATATTATTATTATAATTATTATTATAATATATATATTAATATATATATATAATATATTATATAATATTATTTGTTTACAGTTGTTCACCACATCATACACTGTGACGTAAGTCCCTATTTCATAATGTGAGGGGTGGTTGCATCGCTCTCAAAGTTACACAACTAAGTGCATAAATCACGCATTATGAGCACATGAACGTCAGGCTTAGTAGTAGCGGTGTGATTATATATTCAGCTAGGATAATACATCTCTTAGTAATGTTCGGTAATGTAGTGTTTTTATTCTAGATACTAGTAGTGTCTTGTGATATTTGTTGTTTGTTTTTGCTATCCGCTCTCTATTTTGTTATAGGACTAGCCTTTGAGTTTTTTGCCAATTATCACACAAAAATAACTACAATGCTCGCAAGACAAGGCCCCTTTTGTTACTTGAGGACGCCGGTTACGGTGTGAGAGTCAGCGGCAGTGCGGAGCAATAAAGTTTTCCTGAATTTAGCCTGGGTCACAATGCACTGATTGCTTCTAGGTTTAAGGGATTTGGTTCTTCGTACTAGAATGTATATTTGTACTTTGTGTCTACTGTCTCGCCAGCTTGAAATATTTCGTGTTCTTTTATATTTCAGTTATGTATAACTTAAGAATATATATACAATGCTTTAAAATGAGCAGATTATAATACTTCCTGTTTTTTAACAGAGCACCAACATCGCCTCGCAAAGTAGAGGGTCAAGTGAAGTGGACAGTACGGAACAGTTTATTAAGTCTTTTGGCCTTTGAATCGACCCTGTCCAAAAAGCCGGGGGAAGACGAGGGAGACTCTCCTAGATTGATGGAAGCTCTCGCGAGACTTGACTACGTCGAGTTTATGGAAGGTGGATCATTGGGCCTTGTCTCGTAGCTGTAGCGCAGGAGATGGAGGAGAGCAAGAAAAACATAATCACGGTTATTGCAGTCTAAATACATGGGAAACCCCGCGCGTGTAGTGTCGCATATGAGGCCGCTCTCCTTAGCAACGTGTTGTTCGTGCTCGAGGCTTCCCAAGACATTTCTTTTTTGTAACAATCATGCTAATAGGCCTCAAAGGATACTTTTCCTGCCTCTTCTACTCTATATAATGTGCGCCCAACAGTCGTAGATGCACTGCATATAATCTCGCGTCGTAATGAGGGATTAGGGAACAGTTTGTGATAGTGATTTAGATTCAGCGGATGATTTTTCTGTGTTAGATTTAGTTTAGATAATTTTAATAACGAACTCTAATGTTATTTCTCTACAGTATTGGTTGTGTGATGAGCGACCTCTCACTCCGGGATAAATTCTGATTATAGTCGAGCGGTTTTGAAGTGCAAGTTAGTAATGCTCTCAGGGTGATTAAAGTGAATTTAATACGAGTATAGAGGCTTAGGCTATATGAAGTGAAAAGGCGGTGGTGTTTCATGAAGCGCGTATATTGTAGGTGCGCAGTTTTGTGACGAATTGTGGGATGAGACAAAGTGTCTCTGTCATCGTTTCGTGAGCTAGTGTGCGTGGTGTATTAGTGTCCGGTAGAGTAGATTTGTGCGTGGTTGTGAGAAAGTCGATAGATATGGAAAAGTTTAAGAATAAAAGTTATGTGTAGTAAGGGATTTATAGATATTCTCGAATCTCTGGTGGAGCGAGGGATCATCCACAGTTACGAGAGAAATTACGATAGTGAAGAGAGGGTTCGCTACTCTAAAGCAGCAGATGCAAGCGGCAGTCTCGATCACTTAGAACGGGAAAATTTGACGGCAACTCAGCCAGACTTTAAGTCAGTATCTGCCAATGTGCATAGGAGGGAAAACATACGGTGTAAGGGAGTTGCGTGCTTCTTACAACGAGTTAGTGCAACGCTCTCTGTAAATCTGCCGTGGACTTTACTTTCTAGACGTTTCTAATATCGTCTTGATGTGTGAGATTCTGTTTCCCATGTCACTAGTAAGACCCTGAAGACAGCATAAGCTTCTGTGTGTGCTTCTCAAGGTCTTTGGTGTACAATTACCCAGTTTAAATTCGATTTATGTTTTTATAAGGTAATGCTATCTAGCTATAGTTAAGTGGCACGCCTCAGCCTCGCGTGACGTTCGATAACGCATATTAGGAGCTCATTAATAGACTTCTAGATTGCTCGGATAAGACATGGTTGGATTATCGTGATGTCACATCGTTAGGTCTTATAGAGGATGGAGTGTCGAGCGCACGCGGTCAACGGATCGAAGATATCTCTCAGCACAGATAAGTTTGGATGAGGCAAGTGTGGGTGCTTCAAGCGGTATTTAGGGCCATTGCTCTCTGAAGGTCAGCCTTCTCAGTACGCTGTCATACGCTTTTTACGCGAAATAATCGTTTCGTTTAGTGTTGAGGTGTGTGATTTCTGTGCTTCAAATCACTGAGGGTTGGGGATAGTTAGTATTGAGACTTAGAGTGGAAGTAAAGTTTTTGATCGAGTGGGCGGGGTCTAGCCGATCTCGTATATGACACATATACTCCCTCTCATAATAACTTCGGGGAGATAGTTCTAATATGCTCTCTACGTCGTGAGTGGTGCTCTCCCGACTATCTGTCCATACGATTGTTAAGTATCTTTATTAGCATGCGGGCGTGGACACTCCCGTGACTCCGTTTCTATATCTGGTAATCACAGGACAAAGTGAATGGAAATTATATGACAACCTGAGGAGGATAAAGGGGTGATGGTATGATGGAGTGCCTCGAAGGTACGGTATCTGAGGTGGATTAGAGGAAAATTAGTGGTATAGTGTGAGGGCGAGATAGGCAGAGGATTTATTACACGCACCTCGCTATGATGCTTGTAAGATTGTTTAAGTACTGGACGTCAAAGTATTTATTGGAATAAGTACTTCACAGAAAGAAGTTAGATATCCCATGTTTCGAGAGCGGTGGAGTTAATAAGTAGTTAGTTTTCCTGTACTTAAAATATTTATCTATTAACGGACGTGAACTGCTGTTGTCAGTGGTTTCGTATTTTGACGACGTATTGGAAATTTTTGTTTTAGTTATTATATTGCTCATGATCTATAATTGCAAAGCCGTTGTGCCTACATGTTAGATGTTAGCTATGATTGATATATTATTATTTGCTCTTCTCTTTGATAAGTGGAGAATCACCAAAAGCACCCCGGCGGTAATACATGTATATTAGCCAGTTATTGGATTGTTTACCTCCATAAATCCTATGTTACTTATTGATTTGAATTAAATCCGAGTTCCAACAGCGTATACGCTCAGAACAGTTTGAGGCGTTTCATAGAATAGGTCTCTTATAATTGATATTTATATTTATACTGGGGAGTAAGGGTTGGATGGAGCTACTAGATAGGTTAGGTGTTATGCCGGACTACGTTATGCACTCTGATTGCGCGGGTAGGGTTGGATTATTTCAAATCTGGTGATGAGTAAAAATTTTCATTTACAGTCTTATTGATATTGCTATATTTTATGTAACTCTGTAGCTTGTATGGCTAAATGTAAATTACAGTGGGGAAACACAAATTTTGTTGTGTATATGATCCAAAACTTTTCTTACTCATTTTATTGCGCTGAATCCCAAAATGATATTGGTTTTTGCCCCTAAGGTTGTATTGCAATTATTCGCATAAAAACAAAGAAAATACCAATAAATCAATTTTTCGCGTGATCATCGACAAAACGGTTGAGTATACCAACATGATTGGTTAAATTAAGACAACTTCCACTTTATAACAACTAAACAAAGTTCTTTAAAATTAAAAAAGGTCTGGATCGCTATTTTACAAATCTTTAAATACTACACCGAAAGGTTGAACTAGTCAAAAAAAAAAAATTAAAGTTAAACTACAAATTCGTGGTCCATTACTTTAATCCGTCTGCCACTGTAGGGAATTAGAGACTATCGATACCGATAGTTTATTCAATATATTAAAAGTTTCGATAATATTTTAAATAATTTTTATAAAAGTTAATTTATTAAGTAATATTTCTTTTTATATTTTTTGTAATTGCAAAGCATTGTTTTATTTAAATTATGATAATTTTGTATATTTATAATATAATTTACTTTCGTTATTATGTTGTATTATGTAAAACTTATAAGGTGGATTCCAAGAGTAAACTCTCCGTCAATGTGATATGGCAGGTAGTCTCGGTAGGTGTTCCTCTCGTGTCCTTCCGTGTGGACGATCGGTAGTAGGATCTATTCTCGCCTCTATCTCCCTCCGTGGTGTAGTTCTCTTTTGTATATACCGCGTACTTCATTTCGGTTATTTATATAGGTGTGTTTAGTGCGCTTTGTGTAGGTTCCTGCCCTCTACCCTCTCCTCATACTGATGGTATTGTAGAAATACGTGATTCCCCTACCCTCGTGTTGGACCTACTCCACGTCTGCTCGAACCTCCTCATTTAAATTAATATTAATTATATATTATGTAATTATAGTATATTAATATATATTATTATATATATATATAGATATAGTATATATATATTAGTGATATGTACAATTTTATATGTATATTATATATATATATATATGGTATAATATATATAGTAAATATATATATATATATTTATATATAGTGATATTATATTAAGATATATTATAGTATATTATTATACTTTTTTATGTATACCGTACCATGCTGAATTCCAAATATGTATTGTGTTTTTTTTTTGGTAAGTGTCGTACTTTTCGATAAATTTAAGGTTTGTGGTTCCAAATATATAAATATTATTCATTTTTTGAAAAAATATGATACTGGCTATAATAACATTATTGATATTTTTAAATAAATTATATATATTATATAATATAATTATTCGATACTTTTTTAAATCATAGTGGTGTCCTTCATACCATACTTTAAAATTCCATGTTTAGTTAGTATTTAATATTATTATATTTATGGTAGTTCAGGCTTAGCAATATATTATTTATTTAGGTAAAATAAAAAAAAAAATTAAAAAATTTCAATAATGACTGGAAGTTCGGGTAAACAAAACTTGAAATATACTATGAGAGAGGAGGCGAGGTACGAGATACCAATAGAGGGACAAGGGAGAAAGAAAGACTGACGATAATCATTACTTTTATATGCTTAATATTATAGAATTACTCTAATTTTACGTTTAATGTTTTTATATCTCAAGCCGTAAATATATTTCGTGTATATTCGAAAATCTAAAAGAAGTAAAAAATATTTAAAAGAAAATACAATTATAATTATTTATTACATATTATTTATCTTAGTTACCATTTGTTATTATTTATGGTATATCTAATTATATTATAGTCTGAAGTAACTTTTATTGTGGTGTATGATGATAGTTTGCTTTGTCTAACTATAAAATGACGTATATTATTATTATCATCTTATATCATTTTGCAATTAAATATTGTCGTAACTAATGTGGGTAGTATGTAATTTAAATATTGTTAAGGTTAGAAGAAGATAGTGTAGGTATGAAATAGTAGTATAATAGATGGATTATTTAGTATTGAAGTGAGTATTAGCTCTGATAATTTTAATAACTCACTGATTACCACCTCCTAAGTAATTTTATGTGAATAGATTATTAATTAAGATAGAAAAATAGTATATATGATAGCATTAGTTAATAATGATAATAATAATATTTAATATTATAACAAATAAAAATTATAATATAATAATAATAATAAAATGAGAATCAAATAATATAATAATTAATAACGATTAATAATTTAATAATAATAATATATATAAATATTATATATATATAATTAATATTATAATAATATATATTATATTAATATATAGAAGAGAAGATGAAGAGAAGTGAAGAGAATATGATAAAGAATGAGATGATGTGATTGTGGTGTAGTGGTGATGTGTGGTGGTAAGAATGTAGGGTGATGGGTACGCGAGACGAGAAGGAGAGGTAGTTAAGAGCTTAAGGAGAGCTAAGGATAGAAAGAGTATGAAGGTGTTATAGTGATCCTTGAGTTAGGCACTGGGCCGAAAGTAGAAGGTGTGGGGATGGGTTAAACTCCAGGATGGTTTACTATTCAGAGAGGACTGATAGAAAAATAATCGATATGATACGCGAGTGTACAGAAATGAGAAGAGAGAAGTAAGAGACGCAAGTAATAACGGAAAGAGTGAGAAGTGTAGATATGAAGAGAAAGAAAGAAGTGTGTGGTGCAGGAAGGCAAGGGTTGTGAGAGGAGCGGTTCGAAAATTTCAGCGACTAGTGCGGACTACCGGGTACGCGCAGAGTAGCGCATCGCGACACGCAAGCGCCAATGTGCGAAAGACTAGCGGAAGCGTCACAACTGCGACGTAAGATCATGAAGACGAACGACTCTAGAAAAGACAGATGCGTGTAAGGAAAGAAAGATTTACGACTAACGTGACGACTACGACGTCGCCAACTGTTGGTATGCGAAGAGTATTAACACGATGAACTACATGAATACCCTCACTTGTGAGTGAAAAAAATAGCGGACTTTGACTCGCAGCTGTCCGACGCGACTCCGACTCCGACTGCGACTCCGGACTCCGACTCCGACTCCGACCCCACCCTCTTCAAATTAACGACTCCGGGACTCCGACTCCGACTGCACCCTTTTCAAAAAACCGGACTCCGACTCCGACTCCACTCAGCTTCAAAAATACGACGTCCCCGACTCCGCGATCCGCGACTCCGACGCCACAACCCATAGTCACAAGGGGGTAAAAAATACCTATTTTGAGAATGCTAAAGTAAATTTCTATTGCGCCGCGGGCTGGGGTCGGAGCGTAGCTGAGCACCTTTGGAGTTAGCTAAATTTGATAGGAGAGATGGACATTTGAGAATCTAAAAATATGGACGCATTATGCTATTTGATGACGCCTTCGCAGAAATTTTTACATGCTAGAAATTTTCGACAACAATAATTATGATATTGGGTCTCTCAAAATGGAGAGTTTCAATATTTTTATTTAAACGATTGAAATAAATTTTTCATATTGGTAAAGATACTTAGTGAGAGGCGGAGTAAATTGACTTTAAGACCTAGATAATGTGGACGGTCCTGTCTCGCGTATTTCGATATGTCTCTTCATAGATTACTTTACTTGTTCGGGAGAATCGAGTGGGTGAAATAGATCTGTGATATATGGAATATATTTATGGTTACGGGGTTGGAAAACAACTCACCGGACGGAAATACTGTACGGGGTCTCTTCTAGTTAAGAGCTCTCATATAAATTGACGTCAAAGGCGCCTAAGTGTGTGTTTGAAATCTTAGTGTCACGGGTTAATATAGGATAAATGTGGTGTCTAGGTGTTGCATTCTTCTGTTATATAGCTTAGAATAATACGCAGCAGTGTTGGTCACGCTCTATTTTATAGAACGGTCGTGTATAGAATTCAAGTGATCTCTATAAATACAGCCTACTGTCGATAATGGGGTGTATACTTACTGGGATTTTGTAGATTTTTGGTTGAATAGAAAAGAAAGAAGCTTATTGGACCACAAAAAAATTTGTTTATAAATTCGGAAATCGTGGATTAATGATGAATTATTGACTACTTGGTTTGAATGACTCGGGTACTGAAACTGTTTACGTTTCTCTGGAGATTGGTCTGAATTTATTTGAAAGAATAACGTCTTAATAGAACATTAAGAATATCTCTGCGCACAATTGGAAGCATGGTTTAATATCCCATTAGCGAACGCTTTTAAAAAATGAATTTAGTGATAGAGATTGTGTGTCCGAAGCTCTTGGACCTTAATGCATTCATTGAGACGAAAGTCTGTGAAGTTTTAGGTGGGAATTAGTACATATAAAGTATCGATATGACTTTGAATTCTGATGTTCTGCTCGCCACATACATTGATTACATTAGTAAGTGGCTCTTAAATAGATATGAGCATTATGAAAGTGAAGGGTTCAGATAATTTAAGGGTGAGGTATCTCATAAGTACGCAAACCGCCTTGATGCAACTCACACTATGTTTTATCGAAGTTTAGTTTTTAGAAATAAGAGCATGATAGAGCGATGTGTTGTCCTTTATGTATGTATGCTTGTGATGAGTATTTGTATTTATTTTTTATGGTGGTGCAATTGCTAACTTAAGTAGTCTGAGCAGAGTAACATTGGTTTATAAGATCATTAAGATGACAGTAAATTAAAATCTGTTTGACAACTTTCTCAAATATCGGAGGGAGTTGGCAACTTTAGGACTATCTTGCTTAAGAGGTGTCTCAATTTTTTTTAGTTAAATATTGAAACACATTTTGGTAATTAAATGGAATGAAACTAATAAATTCATAAATTATATTTATGTTAATATATCTTTAATCATTTAAAGGACGCACGGCATCAGGTACGGGCAATGAAGATTATGGTCTGGAGGATCTGGGTGTGATGCTGAGGATTTTATATGTAATGAGAAAAGCATGCTCTCTCTCTCCTCGTTGGAGCTTTCTATGGTAAGGAGTACATAACCTACTTTTACGAAATATACTGCTATCGACTCTCCAAGACTAATGTTTCTAATTTTGGTTACTTGGTGTCAGTTTGTGGGATTAATGCGCGCTTTGCTCAACGGTACCTTAGAGCAACTTATCTTCGTAGAGACGTGTTGTCGCTCGACTACTGATCGTTTACACTCAAGTTTTTAGGCTCAAGCTTGGGAATATATACTGTTCTGAGCTTGATAGAGGTGCTGGGACGAATTTTTGCTTCGTACCTTCTTAATACTGTTTTATTGAAATACTCATTCCTCAGATGTAATGATCTGTTGTTGTTGTTTCCATTTATAAGATGTCTAAATTTTTATGTAGAGACTTTTTCTCGTGAATTTTATTATCAACAGGTAAGGTACTCCTAAAGATAAAAGTGAGTGAAAAAGTACCGCTTATGCAATGGTTAAGGACTAAACAGAATAGTTTATCGGGTGGCTTTTTTGTTTCAAAGGGTTTTGATAAAAAATTTTGTAATATACATATATTTCATTTTTATTAATTTTTAGTTTACGTTCTACATTCGTTACCACGGGAAGAGGGATGTGAAAATCTTCCAATTATGTATTTCTCACAGCAAAACTTCATAATTCTACGCTTTACTCGTTTGCGCTCTCTCGCTGATTTTTGGTACTCTTCTTTATTGTTTCTTCTGAACAAGTTTCTCCCGTTTCTTTGTCTCCGACATCTCTTTTATGCGTCTCACCGTTATCGCATCGCGTGGTCAGGGATTAAGACAACGGATCCCGTAAATCTTCGTGGTTCTATAAAAATCTGAGTGAGATATATCAATCGTTTTGATCTTAATTTTTATATTTACCGTCTCTCTCTCTTATCTACGATAACTTTCAAATCTCTCCTACATAAAATATCTGGTTCTCGACTCTCTCTTAGTCATATTTTTTCTAATGTATACGAAGATCCTATCCTATAGATAATGTAATAAATATTGTTTAATAATTGCTTGATATAAATGTAACTCAGTATTTCACCGCGACTCTACTAGTTATTGGATTAGGTAATTACAATATATTATTTTTTTGAGGCAACGTGCTATATATCACAACTTTTTCGCCTTCTCTCTTCTATTAAGTAACATATATTGAAAACAGATAATCATTTTACGAAATTTCCTTCATTGTACTGATTGAATCCTCTTTCTTCGCGAGAAAATTGGTGCTCACAATGGATGTGTAATTTTATTTGTGTCTCCTTGAATATGTTTCTCTTTTTTATGTTTCTGCTGCAATTTCATGTTCTATCCACCGCCAATGTTTTCCATATTGCTAAATGTGTGTTTGAATACTCATTGGTTCTTGGCAGAACGAGAATTTCTCGTTTGCCCTTCAGTGCAGGACTCCCGGAGATTGCGTACGTGTTGATGAATTTAAATAGTACTTGTAAATTTGTGGTGATGATATAAGTGTTGTCTTTCGTCATAGGTACTGTTGTAATATTTATTGTGTGATGTGTTCTATGCAATTAATTTGCTCGGATGTGATATAATTTTCTAATTTATAATTTTCGAGTTGTCTAATTATGAGTTATTCATTGCGCTATTGATCTACATATTTTCTGTATATATCATAATCGTAGGTTACGCTCAATCCGTGAGGTATATAGTATATTTTTAGCTCTTAAGTAATTTGCTATAGCCGTATATACCATAATGTTTAATCGAATATAGATAATTGTATTTAAGTAGTATATAAGTTATACTAATTTCTAACTCTCTTCTCGGATAATATTAATATAGATAATATAATTTTTTTCTATAGTATTTTTAAATGTGAAAGTTTTATATCATATATTTCATTAATTGTAGTTATTGCTACATCACTTTATGTCAGATCATACTAGCTTGTAGTTGTGATGATATTTATAGTATATATATTACTAAGCTATGCTTCTTTCTGACGTATATCTTACCTTCTATAGAATGTTCTAGTCAGAGAATGTTAGTTACTATGTGCGAAGTAGCTAAATAGCTCTGTATTATATAAAGTCAGGTCACATGGCTATAGCTAGACTCTTTATATGATACTCGCAGAGATAGAGATGGAAGAAGACGCAAGAAAGAGGAAGAATGGAGAGCTCTTTCAGGAAGATAGCAAGAGATATATTGTGTGTAATAGCTCCGATATGAAAATTCGTGCTTTTAGTTATAAATTATAGTTAATATTACGTAATAATTCATAGTAATTTATCTATTAGTATTGATAGCTCATTTGCTTTTGATTGATTTTGTTTATTATAACTCTCATTAATATATTATTATGATATAATTGGATATATAGATAGAATATAAGTGATATATAAAAAGTATTAAAAATATTTATATTATCCATCCAGAGTGATTAATTCTCTGTTTATATGAAGATCATTGTTGCCCATATCTTGCAATATTTATATTATGTATTACACTCTCGATAATACTCACTATTATATCACGGGTAAAGCCCTTCAAAGGAGGTAAGCTCCAAATTACCAAATTGACAAATAAAAGACATAACTGCATATTAATATAAAGATATTGAAAATGATGGTTTGATGATTATATAATTATTATATTTAAGATAATTTTAATCAATTTTAAATTTATTAGTTATAATTTTATTTTTTGGAATTTTTGTTACAAACTATGGTTGTGTCATGAACTTTTCTTCTCAAGGGAAAGTTTGTTATAATTTTTATAATTTATTACTAAGAATAACTTATAGAGCTTTTCGATATACTAATTGGCGGTATATTGATCCTCCTTTTCAGATGTAGTATATGAGAGACTTCATAAGTTACTACAGTCTGTGAAAATGAGATACAATAGAACTGTGATGTGTACTACCGCCACCTGCCATGTATGTTAATAAATGTTATTGCAAAGGCTTTTGAGATGGGAATTATTCTTATTTACCTTATTTTATCAATGATATCTTTTTGATATTGTATACTAAAGGGCATTATTCGTATATTAATATTTATTATATATTATTATTTATATATAATATATTAATATATATATGATGGTATTAATTATTATTATATAAGTATTATATATAAATTAAATATTTATATATTATTATTATATTATATATATTTAATATATTTATATAGTTATATTGTATATAATATATAGTATATTATGTTTATATATATATATATATATTATATAATATGGTATATATATATAATATATTAATAATATATATTTATATGATATATGATATATAATTATATTATATATATATATAATATATATTATATTAATATTATTATAATTAGTTAATAATATATATTATTATATAGATATATATAATATATATATATTAATTATATAGGATATATATTTATTATATAATATTATATATATAGGTATATTATAATTATTTATAATTTATATATTTATATATATTGTATATATTTAATTAATATATTATTATATATATATATACTTATATATATATTAGATAGTATATGAGGAGTTGTAGAATTATTCATTTCTATTGTGCTGCTTACTCATGACGTACAACAGGTGATGTTGTAATAGAGATGGAGTATTTATGATAGTGTCTTTCTATGATACTTACTTTTTTAGTTGAGTGACCTATTAATAGACGTGTACGTGATATATTCTTGTATTTCGTTTCTCGATGTGGAGTCGATCTTTCCACCTATAAGCTTATTGATTTTATTGTTCTTGGTGATACTTATATAAAACTGGCCATAACGTTAAGAGGTTTAAGATTTACGGATTATATTCGATGGACTACTTTGTTTATAGTTGATTTAAAAATTACATATTTTTGTATAGTTATACTGCTAAATGCCGTTAAATGACATGAATGAACAGTTTTTATATATTATAAATTGTAAATATTACTTATAACGTTAGAAAACTAATTTTTTAAATACATCTTCAGCATTTATGTTTTTTTTGCTTTTTTTGGGAGAAGTTTCAAAATAATTAGTTTTTCTTAGGAAAATAGGCAGAATAAATATTTTAAATAACCATAAGTTCATATTCTTGGAAAAGCTCAAAACACGATTCCTCCAAGAAAAAAAATTATTTTAATAATAAATAATTTATATTTAATCTATAAATAATAGTAGTGTATTTATATATAAAGTTTCTGATATAATTTTTTAAGCCATTTTTGTAAATTTTGATATGTAAATACTAGAACCTCAAAATAGCAATCGGTATTTATAATATAATCAATTTATCCTCTTATTTCATACTATATAATTCTGCACATTATACACTCATTTTAAAATTTTCTCAACGCGGATGTAACAATAAGAATATTTTTAATTGTTTGAGGTATTATATGGTTAACATACGTTTCAAAACCTAATTTCCTGGTTTCCTCTTCAGAACTGAAAATTAATTGTTTCTTTTTAATTATTTTATATTATAATACAATCATCGTCCAGACTGGATAATCACGTGGGGAATAAAAGGCATAAAATTAATAAATGTAATATATCACAACAATGAAATTATCTTATTTCTTCATCCAATATTATTATATAATTTTCACAGAATAATAATTATTTTATTTTCTTATATTTCTGCTTAAATTGAATCGTTTATATACTGTTAGACATAGTTATATTTTTTTATAGTAAAGAATAAAAGCCAACTATGTAATATCAATTTATAAATAATATTGATTCTTTCATATACTAGAAATGGAAAATATAAGCTTTCTATATCTAATCTGATTATCAATACCTATATTTCTTTTTGTATAAAAATACAAAAGCTAAGCCTCTTCCTCACATATTATATATTACATTGTTCTTTTTCGGTGTAAATATTGTTTTAATATATTGATCATATAATATTTATTCTTTGATATTTGCCTCTTCTGTAACTTTTTCTTCTCCCCATTGTGTTGTCATTACTTTTCTATATTTTTTATAGGAGTTTAGATAAGTATGATTTCTTCCATTATTTATTAAATTAGTGAATACAGCTTAGCTAACGACATAAGGATACTAAGGTGTAATTTATATTATGCTAAGATACCCTTTCCAATGTCGGGCGTTTGTGAGCGGTTTGGGTTAGATAGCTATAGAAATGTCTCTCATAGGATCAATTCACCAGCCATAGCGGCCGCACTGGACCGCTAATTCCTGTGTTGAAACGTATGCGAAAAGTACAGGGAAGTTGTTAAACTCATATATTTATTATAGTTAATATATGAACAGGTTATATTAAAACAAATATTAAGCTCAAGATGATTAGTTGTGTAGTGGTATATATAAACGGTATATACATACTTTTGATTAATTTTTCAAAATTAACATAAAATTATATATTATATAGGGATATTTCTGCTCTTTCAACCAAGTAAAGTTGAGAGTATAGATGCTTTTGTTTTTGAGATTTTAATATAATGTGTATTTCTACAGTTCGGTCGATAGGGACGCCAGTGAATAGGTGTTGCGTAGATGGGGTTTGATAAATTAAAATTATGTGTTGCTAGCGCGACATGGTTCCGAATTTAGTGTATGACTTCGAGTGCCTTATGCTAATGCTTTGAGCAATTTCATGCTCGCCTGTTGTAGAAAAAACATATTATACAACAAATTCTTTTTATATAAGGGGATGGAAAGGGAAAAAATTAATTGGAAGAAGCTACCGGCTTCACTCGTACTGGAGTTTGAGTAACGCGCAGAAAAATTGTGAGGATGATTAAATAGATAAGAGTAGAATTTTGGTGGTGCTACTGTGATTAGTAGGGTAGAATGATTTTAATGATAGGTATCGATAGAGAATCAAGAACATAGAGGCGATACGATTATGATCTAGCATTGATATTTAGTAGATAGATAGATTGCATTTCTCAGAATGAGTATAGAGATAGATAGTAGTAGGAGGGTGAATGCTCGTGTGAATGTGGAAGTGCGAGAGAGAGATGGATGAGTTGAAGAACGAATGAAAAGAAGACGCAGAGAGAGAGGAGAGGTACAACCCGCAATAAGAGGCGTCAGTCCAGCATATCCTTCCTCTCATCTATTAGAAATTAAAGGGTCGCGAATAAAGGGGAGCGATGCGCCGGATAAAGGTGAGCCTTATATGTTATCACATAAAAGTTATTCTATGGATATAGCGAGACATAAATATAAATTGTGATATTCGCTGCTTTAATTCACTGGCTTTTGGAGAAGACATACGCGCATTTTAGTGCGAAGTAGTAAAGAAGGCGCAAGAATACCCAAGATTTGCTCTCTCTTTGGATTCGAATTAAACCAAAAAATCCTTCCCAAAGATCTCAATTGGTCCGCCATCTTTGCTTACTAAGCATAAAAAACACGGAAAACTCTTTTGTTCAAAGGAATCCTTCAAAATGAATTTATATTCATCAACTAAGAGCTTTTAAAAAAATGATTTGCATATATTATTAGATGAATATCTAATTTTTTGTGTTTACGGCCATACTCCTATATTGACATTATATAAATAGATCAATTATTAAGGGATATTATTTATATAGTTGATCAATTGTTGTATAATAATATGGCAATAAATTTATGTCAAAAATTTTATAACTACGCCCAACAACATATCTCTACCTATGTGTGTCAAATTCCTTTGGGTAATTACACTTACGTGTACAAGATGTTTGAAACCCACCACCGCACTGAAATACATTTTTTGCACCTATTTGACCAAAATGGGCCCGTTATAAATCATCTAACTGTGACTCAGTTTACTCAATTCTCTGATTGCTCTTTATCTTTTCTCTCATAATTTTATACAAAATATTCTTTGCAATTTCAATTATTTATTAGAATTTTATTTGTTACTAGTCGCCAGAGAGATATGTATGAGTATTTTCCAGATATTCTCGTATTAGACCGGAGTTTGTTGATAGAGAATATATAGATGTGCAATAAGTACTGATCCTATATTTAATGTTTTTCAGCAATAATAATATTATAATTTATCTTCCTACGTGGTATAAAGTAACATATTAATATCTCTATAATATGGATTCAGTAATATCATTTTACTGTACTCAATCGACACTTACATTGTTAATTAGTACAATATTTATATAATTCAATTATATTATAATAAATAATAAGTGAAGTTGTGCGATGATTATATTATAATGGAGTGATCATAGATGAATAATATCTCTATATATAATAAATTAATTGTTTAAGTGAGTATAAAATACCCCTAATAAATAAGATGTGGTTACTCTACGATACTTAATCTTATAATCATTTTAACAAATTCGTGATTACATTTATATAAACTATATAAATGATGAATTGTAAATAAGAAAAATTTAATATTATAATATCATAAAAATAACATCTCTCGACTCATCTACTGAGTAATAATTATATAATGAGTAAATACTTATTCCATAACCCTAATATTGATTAGAGACGAAATTAGTAATCTCAATCAATATTATAATTTATAATTATAATATAAACTCATATAATTACTGAACTCTCGTATATCTCTGGTCTCAATTTAATACGAATATTATGTCAAATATAATTTGATACTCATATTCTTTAGACTTATAAAAGTGATGAAAGTTTATAATATGCTATCAAGAAAAAGAAGAAAGAAAATCCATACTAAACTTGTTAATGAAAAATATTTATTTATTACTATTTTGATTATCATTCTTATTATGTGTCGATTGAGTGTTACCCCTATATTAGGGGTTTTATTGTCACAAATTAAATTGACATATATCTTATATTAATCTACATATTCTTATCACCAGTTTATCTGCGTAAGAAAATACGTATAAAAGATTAAAGTTCTTATTTTATTTAAGAATTAATAGTGCTAAGGTTTGTGGGTGTTTTGTTTTCATAAAAAATAACCTACTATCAGGTTGAAGTAAATATGTTATATTAGATGGACGATTGAAGTATAATTATAATATTTCAGTTCATTAAGTGTAAAAACTTTAGCCCACGGTTGTGATAGTAAGTACTAACATTAATTCTATAAAATATTTTTCTTTTGTAATAAATTGTGCTATTATGATTAAACCTTAGCTTTATATTTGGTTAGGCTAGGTTTTATATTAGACTCATTTCTATATTTAAAAAATTCTATTCTAGTAGTAATTCATATTAGTTTAACATTTTTTCATCCGTCTTCCCTTATCTCCTGTTTCACCAACTATGTAATTAATATAAATTACTAAACTAGATTCAATACATTCACTTTTGTATGAGTTGATTATATCGTATTTTTTAATGTTCTATCTATAATTTATAATATTAATTGTGTAAGAAATTTTTGGTAACAATATTAATATATTGTATTAAAGTTAATATATACTCTCCTTTTTATTTTTAGTGAAGAAGTAGGGTGATATATTAACTTTTTCACTTATTTAGATACTAATATTTTTTAGAAAATAAGTACATACATGAGCTAACTTTTTCTTAGTACTCTCATAGTCATGTCTCCATTAATATTCTCCACTCAACTTTCGTATATAATATATATCTAAAGTGAATTGTATTCTCTATCGTGTGTTAGCATACTGCCGAGTTACAAAAAATTGAATATTAGAGTTAACCGATGACTTAAAAGGTGACAGTTTTTTACGTTCTCAATTGCGTAATGAGAGTCTTTTCCAGTGGAATATATAATTTATATAACGCTTATTTCATTTAATATTTTAATCAAGCATCTCGCCAAAATAAAAAATATGAGTGAAGGTCAATTATATACCGCAAGATATTATAAAAATAACTCATATTTTAAAATATATTTAATAGTGGTGAAAAAGGAATTCATCATGTTAATTTTGGTGGGGTAATAAGTTTTAGAAGCGTTTACCTGATAAATTTTCTGATCTAATAGGGCAAATTTCATACTGATGCAGGTCACATTCTTACGTTCACATTCTTAAGTATACACATTTATTTGTAACTCATAGATTTTTATAGTCTCTGCCCTTTACCTGAATCTATTGTTGGAAGATGCTAAGGAATAGGAAATGGTTTCAACTCATGCGAGTGTTTGAGTCAAGACATACATACTATCGTCAAGAAGAATCAGCTGACAAAAATTGAAAATTAATGTTGAATTTGCTATTTTGAGGGGTGGATGTGAGCCTTACGTTATGTAGCTTGAGTACCAAAATTTGGTTGTTTATATATTGTATTTTATGAGCGATGAAACTTTGGTTATGTAATATGTACCACGAGTTTGAACGTGTTATCATTGTGATGATTGTGGTACATATAACAAACTTCTTTCAAATATTAAAGAAACTAAGTGCAGAACTGCGGAAAATGCTACAAAGCTCACTATTGGAAAGAAAATTCTGTTATTGATATTATTGCTGAAAGGGGAATAAAACTAACAGAAGAGGTATTGAAAAGATTTAAAACTATTAAATATTAATATAAAATTTGTTTCAAAAAACAATTTCTAAATATTATATATCTCTTAATAAATATTATTTCACTATTTGCAACCTTTAAAGGGAAATAAAATCTTTCATTAATATTTCTTTTTTGTTTTTCAATCTTGAAGCACAAAATCCATCATGTTTTGGAAAAATGAAAAATATCATTCTTAATTAAAACTTTTAAGTCCAACCCTGGGGGAACATTCTCAAAATTCAGAAAAAGATCAGCGTATTTTTAATCATATCAAAATGTTCATCGAATCCAACTGCAAGGCAATGCAATATTTTTGTCATCATCCTTATATATATATATATATATATATATATATATATATATATATATATATATATATATATATATATATATATATATATATAATAATAATAATATATATATATATATATATATATATATATATATATTTATATATATAATAAATATATATATATATATAATATATATATGTATATATATATATATATATATATAATAATATAATATATAATAATAATATAATATATATAATATATATATAATAATATATATATATATATATATATATATATATATATTTTTTTTTGTCTAATACATATATATATATATATATATATATA
>JABUQX010059620.1:30000-39346 GCA_015478945.1 Trachelipus rathkii | reverse complement strand
TAGTATACACTTCAATACATATATATATATATATATATATATATATATATATATATATATATATATATATATATATATATATATATATATATATATATGTATATATATATATATATATATATATATATATATATATATATATATATATATATATATATATATATATATATGCTACTCTTTCTCTATATATATATATATATATATATATATATATATATATATATATATATATATATATAAAGGTACAATACATATGATTTGAAATGATAAAATTGTGTTTTTGGATTTATGTTTATTTTAATTTAATTACTAAAAATAGACAAAACTCAAAGTCCACTTTTTTTTTTCCTTCAATACATTGATAACAAGTGGAACTTTCATATTGTTATTTAAAAATTGTAGATTTTAATATCCATGAGTAATTGGGGGGGAGGGGAAATATAAATTTTGAGGGAACTTTTTCCCTAATTATGGTAGAAGGCTGCTTTTAGTCTTAAATGAAAGCTGTAACCATGCTGATTCTAAATATATATAATATGTATGGTCTATGTCTAACCATTCATGAGCTACAGCCTTTCAAATGAGATGGGGTTTAGGGGGATCCCCAATTTTTGGGGGGGGTGTCACGGGAGAACCGTAGGTCCTAGAAATTTTTTATTCGATCTGGTGTGTTTTTGGCCCAAAACAACCCTATATAACAAATTTGAAGAAAATCCGAATCGGAGTGGTTACCTTTTTCCATTTTTTTGGCTGATTTGTCCTGGAATGCCCCTATTAGAACCTTTTATTTATTTATTTTTTTTACAGTTGTCACCGCCGCTCACGGGCAGAACCCTATTCAAGGAGTGGGTGTTGAACGCCTCAAAAATCCATCTAACGCAAATTACGCAGATGAGCACAGACGCAGGCTTTAAAGTGAGGGAAATTAAATTGAGTAGGAAACACAGATGATGGAAGAGAATTCCACAGAACAGAGGTGGCAGGAAAGAAAGAAGCACCGCAGCGAACCAGTCTGGAGTTACTAACATCAACACAAAACTCATGTGCCGACACAGCACCCCTTGTGCTACGAGGACGTCGTAAAGGTGGTGGTACGCGAGTGGATAGTTCCCTCGAGCACTTGCCTCTACAGTACCTATAGAAAAGGAATAAAGCACCAACATCGCGCCGCAAATATAAAGGGTCAAGTGAACTAGAAAGTACAGGACAGTTTATAAGTCTTTTGGCCTTTGACTCGACCCTATCCAAAAGTCGGATGAAACCAGAGCCCCCGCCCCCCACAGATATGAGAGCAGTACTCCATACAAGGGCGGATGAGACCTTTGTATAGGTGGAGTAACTGAGAAGAGGAAAAAAAGTCTCGCACTCTAAACAGAACTCCCAGTTTCTTTGAGGCCGCCCTAGCAACCACTGTGATTTGAGGTTTTCAAAACATTTTTTGTTTATGTTAAGGCCAAGGATGTTTATATTGTCAACAGGAGAGACAAGAGAACCGTCGAAAGAGATAGAAAAGTTAAGTGTCTTAGAGAGATTTGTAGAAGTTGGGTTTTAAAAATTAAAATACTCAACTACGACCACCCAACTCTGAAAATGCTATTCAGATGAATTACAGGAATAGAATCAGAAAGATTAAGACGAGGCAATTCTAGGAATAAAAGAGGGAGCAGAATTGATATGAGTTGAAGAATGAAGGGTCAAGTCATCGACATATGAGTGGATATAGAGTTAGATGTGCAGGTGAGAAGATCATTGATGAAAAGCAGGAATAAAGTAGGAGATAAAACAGAACCCTTGAGGAACACCACTATTGACAGAAAAAGAAGAAGTCGCCCCATCAACAACAGCCGACATTGAGCGATTTGAAAGAAAGCTAGACATAAGTAAGCAAAGAGAAGAAGGAAACCCAAAGGAAGGGAGCTCGGAGAGCAGTGACGCTTGCCATACCCGGTCAAATGCTTTAGTTCTTATTCAAGCATACCACACAAGTCTTCCCGTGGTTCTAAATGCGGAGAAGCTATATAAATCTGGTAAATATGAAATTATCGCCAGTAGATCTTGAGCACCGAAAGCCGTACTGGTAATCAGAAAAGGAAGAGACTACAGATGATCTAAGAGTGAGAGTTGAGAAGGGTTTAAAAGATCTTAAAGATAGAATACAAGTGAGAGCTATAGGGCGATAGTTAGGATCAGAGCAGCATAATTTTTTCGGAATAGGTTGGACATATGCGCTCTTCCACTGATGGAAAGTGCTAGTATTGAGGCATAGAATATAGTAGAACGAGGGGTGGGAGTGGCACGGAAGAACACTTCCTCAAACTCAAGGAGAGTGCCATCCGCGCCACCCGCCTTCCTAACGTTCATAGATTTCAGGAGCTCATGCACCCGATCAAATGAAATGACAGGTAAAGGCATAAGACACCTGAGAGGAGAAGGAGGAGGAAGAGGAATGCCAGAATCGTCCAGGGTTGAATTAGAGGAAAATAGGAGGCCAAAGAGATGATTGGCCTTTTCAGTTGGAGTATTAACAACAGAATCATCAGAGCGAATAAGAGGAGGAAAGGATGATTTACAGAAGTTGTTAGAGATGTTTTTGGCAAGAGGCCAGAGAGATTTGTCAGTAGGAGAACCAAGGAGGTCAGCACATTTTCGTTTAATGAAAGTCCGCTTTGCTCGTCGAAGAGTATCCCTGCAACGATTTCTAGCTGAATGAAAATTAGCGAGAGTGATAGGAGAACGAGAATTTTCCACACCCGATAAGCATTGTCTCTAGCCTGAATGGCCAGGGAACAAGCACGATCGAACCATGGATTTTGAGGAGAAAAAGATTTAGTCCAAGAAGGAATGAACCTGCTCATTCCATTAACAATTACAGTTCCCACTTTATCGGCAGAATCTGAAGCGTCTTAAGAGTCAAAGCAGTCACTTCAATTATAGTTAGCGTAGAAGCAACGCAATGCCCCCTAATCGGCCCGATCAAAGTGCCAGAAAAACCGCATAGGGCAGGATGGAGATGTTGGGGAGAAAGTATTAAAATTAAGTGATATAAGGTTGTGGTCAGATTTACCGATAGGAGCGAAGGTGGTGTATTTATAGAGAAGGACTAGTGGTGAAACATAGGTCAAGTGTGTTCAAGAATCGGTTGGGACGATCCGGAATGTGTGTAGGTTATTTAATCAGTTGCTCCAGATCGTTGAGAATACTGAATGATTCGGCTTCCTCCCAACTAAATCAGTACGAGAGGAACCCAACAATTCAGTTTTGTGTACATTGAAATCCCTTAATAAATAGGACCTCAGTATTTGGATGAGAAGATATAAGTCTCGTGAGAAGTAGTAAGGTAATCAAAAAAGGCATGAAAATCTGTTCTGTTAGGAGAGCAGTAGCAGAAGCATAAGAATATTGTAGTAGAAGGAAGAAAGATTTTAAGCCACAGAACATCGAAGTTAGGAGATTCGAGATTCTCGAGACGTGTTATAGGAATGTTTATATTTACATAGGCACATACTCCACCCTTCAAACGGAAATTATAAAATAAGTTATAGTTGGATATATTAAACGAGTTGAAGGATGAATTCTTAGCCATCTGGGTCTCAGACAAGAGCATAAAATTAGGTTTAGAGTTAGAGAGGTAGTATTCCATGGATGCAGAGTTAGAGTGCAAGCCATTGATGTTGGTAAAGTCAAAAGAAAGCCACGCCTGTGCAAATCTGCTATCATACACGCAACCCACAAACAAAAAAAAAAAAAAAAAAAAAAAAAAAAAAAAAAAAAAGACAAACAAATAGACAAAAACCAAAGGAGAAATGAGGAAAATTTATTCGTACGCTAAAACCTAAATTTTAAAACGATAAAACCATATTTACAGCAAATATCTAAAATATGAATAATCCAGAAAGTTTAAAAACACTCACGCACTCACACGCTCTCACGAAATTGCGTAAAAAAAAAAATACTATTGATCAACTAAAAAAGTAGATAAATCTGTATAAATTATAATAATGGCTGTCCAAATAGGTAAATTTTACGCTAAAGACCAAGTTGGAGAAACGCTAAAAATCTAAGTTAAAAAGGAAATCGAGGAAAAAAAAAAAACATAACTTGGTACTAGCTATCTATATCGAACTAGATTTATTATTGAATCTAAAAGTTTCTCATAATTTTTCACCCAAAAAGTAAGAAGTATCGGCTAAGTATCGGCCATTTTAACCGATACCGATACCGATACCATCAAAAATGGCCGATACTACCGATACCGATACTATCTGTAAACACCTAATATATATATATATATATATATATATATATATATATATATATATATATATATATATATATATATATATATATATATATATATATATATATAATAACTCTTAACTAACTAACTATATATATATATATATATATATATATATATATTAGCTATCTTGGTTTTGGGATCTTTGTACATATACCTCTTATCATGCTATCTTCCCTGTGATTCTACTACTACTTCTACTACTACCAATGTTATAACTAGGACCTAAAACTGTAAAACAGTATAGTAAAACAGTAAAGCAGTAAAATACGGTATGGACAGAGTTTGGGGAGGGGCACCCATTGGGGTTTGCGGTATTTGTTTTACTGCTTTAGGGTCAGCAAAACATTGTTTTTATTGAAAATTTGACAACTTTTTCTTTGAAAAACAAAAACTTTAACAATGAAACAAGTTTTCAATAAATAAAATATAGGAATCTACGTATAAAAACTCTAACTACATACATCTTTGATAAAGTAAGTCGAAAAGCAAGTTTTTTGGTGCGAGTACTCCCATCTCCTATCTCTTTTCAGCTCTATACCCCGTTTTTACTTCATCATCATTCTTTGTCATTCAGCTAGGAACTCATTAGCGAGTACTGAAAACACATATAAACCTGTTAAGCACCGATACATCCCATGTGAGACTTCTTTTTCATATTCTTCATATATATATATATATATATATATATATATATATATATATATATATATATATATATATATATATATATAATATAATATATATATATATAATAAAAAATGGGAAAATTAGTGACATGGGGACAAATCGGTCGAAAAAATATTTTTGTAAATAAAAACATTTTTCAATTAGAGAAAGGTTTTTTAAGTAGTAAATAGAATATATTTTAACCCTATATAAAAATTTAAGCAAATAACTTACACCTATAGGTAAAAAAAATTTCCCCCATTTGGCAAAATTTTTTTTTTAAAATCGCAAAAAAATTCTAAGACCTGGTGAATCTTGTAGAATTAAGATATCAGAATTTCAATTTAGATGCATATTGGGAAGTCTATTTTTAACATTTTCCATGTAAAAAATTTAAAATATTAAGCTTATTTTTAAAGTTATTAAGTGTTTTCAATTTCGGGGGAAAACCGGTCGGGCGTCGGGAAAACCGGTAAACATATAAAAATGTCCATTTTTTTTTAGTTTTTAATAATATTTTATTTTAGTTTTTATGTATGGTAGACTATAAGACATTTGTTTAATGTTTTCTATACCTATCTTTCTTCTATCTAGTGTAAGGATAAAAAAAAAGTTCACGTGAAATGTGCGTACATACTCGTAATATAAAGTGCCTATTTTGTTAAAAAGTGCAAATATTATTATTATTATTTATTAAAAATTATTAAAATTGATTGTCATAATTTAAATTATAATATTGTAAAAAAAAATTTGGTCAAAAAGTTCACGTGAAATGTGCGTACATAGGCCTACTCGTAATATAAAGTGCCATTATTATTATTATTATAAATATTATTATTATTATTAGAAATTATTAAAATTTATTGTCATAACTTTTTTTTCAATGTTTATTTAGCATAAAACGATGAAAATAAAATTTCATAATTTTGGAAAAAATTCACGTTTGGAAAATGTCAATAAAATATAACTTAGACTTGTGTTTTTCTATCCAAATTAATACTATAACATTATTAAAATCTACTTAACATTTAAATTATAATTAAAATTAGTTTGGACAAACACAGACGTAATAATATTTAATGACCGTTTCTCCCCGACGCCACTGACCGGTTTTTCCCGAATTCAATTTTTTGAAATTTAAAAATATTTATTTCGAGATTTTTATTATTTTCATTATTCTAAAACATTAAGGAAACTCTAAATGTGAGAAAAAACTATTAAGTATAGATGTAACTTAAAATTTCGATTTTTCATGATTCATTAAAAAAAAAAAACGGCGATTTTTGACCGGTTTTCCCCCATTTTACGGTATATATATATATATATATATATATATATATATATATATATATATATATATATATATATATATATCTTTTTTCTATTTTGTTCTATTTCATCTATCTATAAGCATTTCCATATCTTAAGGACACTGCGTCATCCTGTGAAGTGTAATTATTATTTTTGCTTTCTACGTCTGGGGAATGAAGGACACTCACCATAATAGTAATATATATATATATATATATATATATATATATATATATATATATATATATATATATATATATATATTTATATATATATATATATATAAATATATATTCTGTTTTTATAAATTTTAACTGTTATAAATGACTAATAAACATTCTGCTAAATAAAATGCTATAGGTGGTAGGTGACTCATAATATAGATGTTTGTGACAGTAGACGTAAGATGGCGCACAGAGGGGGTGGTGAGGGGGACCCCATCACCCGCAACACCACGTCTTTACACGTCCCTTAAGGTAGTAAACACGTTTTTACGTACCCTAAGGACGTAAAGACGTAAGGACGTAAAGACGTAAAGACGTTCCGCCAGGAGGGTGGGAGAGGCCTCCTCCTGGCGCAACGCCTTTACGTCTTTAGGGTTTGTAAAACACAACAATTTTAATAAAAATATGACTTGAATCAATAGATCAATAGATCATAGCTGGTTAGGAGGGTGGTTGGATGGTGGTTTGATTTACTGATTTACTGCTTTAGGGTATGTAAAAACGTAAATTTTTAAGTTATAAACATGAAAAGCATAAAATTTTAGTAAAAAATATGACTTGAATCAATAGATCAATAGATCACGGATGGACAGAAGGGTGGTTGGGTAGTGGTTTGATTTACTGATTTAGGGTATGTAAAAACGTAAATTTTTAAGTTATAAACATGAAAAGCATAAAATTTTAGTAAAAACAAAAATAATTATATATATATATATATATATATATCAAAATAATATATATATATATATATATATATATATATATATATATATATATATATATATATATATATATATATATATATAAAAAAAAAAAATATATATATATATATATATATATATATATATATATATATATATATATATATATATATATATATATATATATATATATATATATATATATATATATATATATATATATATATATATATATGTAAAGGGTATGTGGAGTAAAAAGGGTGGGTGCAAGCAGAAGGAAAGGGAGTGAATGGTGGAGTGAGGAGGTGAAGGAGGTGGTGAAAAGGAAAAAGGAGGCTTATGTGAAATGGTTGGGAAGTAGGAGAGAGGAAAGCTGGGAGGAATATAGAAGGGTTAGAGTGGAAGCAAAGAGGGCGGTAGAGAGGGCGAAGAGAAGAGCAAAAGATGAATGGTGTAGAAAAGTGACGGAAAATTTTGAATCGGGGAGCAAGATGTTCTGGAAAGAAGTAAATAAAAAAAGGAAGAAGAAGGAGGGGTTGGGGGAGAGGATTAAGGGAGGAGATGGGGAGTGGATAGGAGGAGAGGATAGGGTGAGGAAGAGGTGGGGGGAGTATTTTAGTGGATTATTGAATGAAGTGGGGGGGGGAGGAAGATTTGCAAGAGGTGAGGATGGGGAGTGAATTGGGGAGGGAGGGGGAGGATGAAATACAAATGGAGGAAATTATTAGGGCCTTGAATAAAGGAAAAAAAGGGAAGTCCGCAGGTCTGGATGGTGTGAGAATGGAAATGTTGCAGAAGGGAGGTATAGGGGTGGAGGAATGGCTGTATAGGATATATAATATATGTTGGAGGAATGGAGAGGTACCACAGGATTGGGAGGATGGTTGTTTGGTTCCACTGTATAAGGGGAAAGGGGATAGGATGGAATGTGGGAATTATAGAGGTATATGTCTTTTAAGTGTGGTAGGGAAAGTGTATGGGAGAATACTGATTGAGAGAGTAAGAGGTTTAACGGAGGGGAGAATGGGGGAAGAACAAGGAGGATTTAGGGAGGGAAGAGGGTGTGTGGACCAAGTGTTTACACTAAAGATGCTTGTGGAGAAAAGTATAGAGAGGAAAGGGAAAGTGTATGGGTGTTTTTTAGATTTAGAGAAAGCATATGATAGAGTGAGGAGGGGTGAATTGTGGAGGGTGTTGGAGGAGAATGGAGTGGGGGGTAAATTAGGTAAAGGTATTAGGGCCTTTTATAGGAATAGTAGAATGTGTGTGAGAGTGTTAGGAGGGGAGAGTGAGATGTTTGGGGTGGTGAGAGGATTGAGGCAGGGGTGTGTAATGTCGCCGTGGCTATTCAATTTGTTTATGGAGAGTGTTTGCAGAGGAATGGTGAGGGAGGGGAGGGGGTGGAATTGATGAATGGGAATGATAGAAGGGAAGTGAACATGATATTGTTTGCGGACGATACTGCCCTAGTGGCGAAGAATGCGGAAGGGCTGAGGAATTTGGTGAGGGAGTTTGAGAGAATGTGTGGACAAAAGGGGCTTAAAATAAATCCAGGTAAGAGTAAAGTGTTAGTGTTTGAGGAGGAGGAAAGAGAGGAGGGGGGGAGGGGTTAGAGGTTAGAGTAGGGGGTGTAGTATTGGAAGAAGTAAAGATTTTTAGATATTTAGGGATGGATTTGGGTAAGGGGGAGGGATGAAGGAGGAGATAGAACATAGAGTAGGAGAAGGAATGAGAGCTCTGAGTGGTCTGAGAGAATTATGGAAAGGGGGGGATCTATCACAGAAAGTTAAGATAAGTATGTTTGAAAAAATTTGTGTACCAGCGGTGTTGTATGGGTGTGAAACATGGGGGTTGAATGCCAGGTCCAGGAAGAAGTTGGAAGTATTTGAGATGAAGGGGTTGAGAGCGGTTTGTGGGGTTAGCAGAAGGGAGAGGATTAGGAATAGGGTGGTGAGGGAGAGATGTGATTGGAGGAATGGGTTGGTGGGAAGAGCGGAGAAGGGAATGTTAAGATGGTATGGGCATCTAGTGAGAATGGAGGAACAGAGAGTGGTTAGGAGAGTTTGGGAGGCGGAGGGGATAGGAAGGAGAGGAAGGGGGAGACCAAGAAGGAGGTGGATGGATGGAATAAAGGAGATGCTGGA
>JABUQX010059620.1:22500-25000 GCA_015478945.1 Trachelipus rathkii | reverse complement strand
ACACACGCTTCACTATCGTCGTACACACTTTTGATCAGGGCTGCGGAGCCGGCAAATTTTTTTCCCTCTCCGACTCCGGCTCCGGCTCCAGCATTTTAAAATTACCTGGCTCCGACTCCGGCTCCGGCTCAAGCATTTTTAAAATTACCCGGCTCCGACTCCGGCTCCGGCTCCAGCATTTTAAAATTACGCGGCTCCGGCTCCGGCATTTTAAAATTGTTCGGCTCCGACTCCGGCTCCGGCTCCGACCCCTTGTTATAATTCCTTCTCCATTTACAGTCATGAAATCATTAATTCTGATACAAAATTTTGAGGGTATGATGAAATCAAATGTTTGTTAATGACATCTTTATTAACTTAGAATTTAAAACTTAGAATTTTTTTTATAGAAAATAAGAATTTTAAGAAATACAGAAAAGGAATCAGTCACTTTCTTCCTAAATTTTAATATAATTCCTCTTTGAACGATGAACTGCCTGTACAGTTACGTAATATAATTTTATTATTTTTTTTCCTAAAAAGAATTAAAATCATATTTTAGATTCATCCTAAAGTTTAAAATAATTCCTCGTTGAACTATGAGCCTGAACATATATTATATATATATATATAAACGATTTTATATATATATATATATATATATATATATATATATATATATATATTATATATATATATATATATTATATATATATATATATATATATATACTATATTTATATTAATATATATATATATATATCATTATATAGATATATATATATAATATATATATATATATATAGTATTAGTATATATATTATATATAATATATATATATATATATATATATATAATATATATATATATATAGTCGTATATATATATAATAATAGATATATATATATATATTATATATATATAATGTAATACTTATATATTTATATTTATTTTATTTTATATATATATATATATTATATATATATATATATATATAATATACTTATATATATTATATATAATATTAATTCACTTTCTTCCTAACTTTTTAAAATAATTTCTCTTTTAACAGCCCGACCATATGTAATATAAATTTTTTCAAAACAATTGTTCTTAAAAATAAAACCATCAATAAAATCCTCCTCTTAACGATGTCCTGTAGTCATTTTTTATTATTTTTAAAGCAGAAAATAAGCTCTCAACATTACTTAATAGGAGCAAAGCTGTAATTGTGCAAGCGGCATCTTCCAAAATTTTAGGATAGCAATTTGATTGCCTCTTTAACTGAAAACTTTGATTTCCGGTCGAAATTTTCATTATTCCATCTAATGACTTTATGGAATTCCCTTTTATTTTTCTAGAAGATATTAAGGTTAATGTCTTTTACTAGTAGATGGTCTTTTTAGTTTTTTCAATCGCTTTTCTGCATGCTCCAATTTTTCCCATTATCTGCCAAATTTGACTTCTTCATCTTCATCTGACAAAATTCTACAAGGGAGGATTTCTGAAACTGCTGAACTATCTGACTCCGGCCCAGATTTCTGTTCGATAGCGTTATTCATTTTAAGTCCTAGTTCGCAAAGAACACTCCTAGCTTTAAATATCAGATCTTCAGTTCTGCCGGAAAGATTCTAAAATAGGTTGTCGACAAAAATATTATTTTCAGTTAACATTCTTTTCCTTTCTTTCATGGAATTTATTTGTGATTTTGCTAAAATCCGTTCTCTAGTAAAAATGTTTCCTGCCAGTCAAGTCTCTTGGGTTAAATATTTTTGTTTGTAAAGTCATGGGTGTTTTAATAATGTCTTCGAGTGTTTCGATTTGTCCACTGACTGTCAGAGAGAGAAAGTTCAGAAGTACCGGAGCCTTTCATACTACTACTATATCTTTTAGTTGCAGAAGCCTTAGGACTCTTAGAGCATAAGAAGTTACTTCCCCATCTTGTTCTTGACCCAAGATTGCACATATTTGCAGCTTTGATTCTATAGAACTTTCATTAATTTGGGGTACGCTGCTGCTTTTGCTATTTGTCTCCCCTTGCTTATAAGATTATTTGCTCTATGAGTATTGTGGAGACCATCACGCACTGCTAACTGTAAAGTATGAACTCTACATCTCATGTGTGCAATGTTAACGTTATTGGAACATAGTCTTTTTCATAGTTTTATCAAGTTCATTCTGGAAACAACTATTACTTCTTCGTTTTTGACATCAATAAATCAGTATCACTTTACCAATTTACTATTCCTCACCCTCATTGTCCTTATTTAATCTTTCAATTCGTACTGATCATGTTTGATGCGTTATCCGCAACTAAGCAAATTACTTGTCTCTTGTTATTTTGAATTCTTTTTAAGATGTAAGCTAACAAATTCTTGAATATATTCACTTGAAATGTTGAGTATTTTTTTCTTTTACTGCCAACGTTTTAGAAATATTGTTTTTATCTTCGTCCACATATATAAAATTATTGACAAAAAATTTAGCTTTGCCCATGTGTAAGTATCCATTTTTAAATGCA
>JABUQX010059620.1:0-15000 GCA_015478945.1 Trachelipus rathkii | reverse complement strand
ATTTGGCAGGGTGTGTAAAAGGAGGGGTTTGAAAGTAAGAGTAAGGTTATGGTTGCGAGTGAGTACAGTCCTCAGGTGAAGTTATGTTTTTAAAAAAAATCAAAAAAATCACCAAAATTGCCATCCCTGATTTTTTAGGGTATATGTTGGATGAGAAGGGAACGGACGATGCAGAGTGTAGTAGGAAAGTTGTGAATGGCAGGAAGGTGGCTGGTGCAATTAAATCGTTGGTGAATGCAAAGGCGGACTAAGTCTTGAGTGTGCTAGGGTCTTACATGAGGGTATGTTGTTACCTGTGTAATTGTATGGTAGTGAGACTATGGTCTGGAATAAGAAGTATAGATCTAAAGTTCAATGTGTTCAGATGGACAATCTTAGGGGTGTGCTAGGTGTGAGAAGAATTGATAAAGAGAGGAATGAACGTATTAGAGAGTGGTGTGGTGTGAAGAAAGGGGTAAATGAGAGAATAAATGAAAGTATGTTGAGATGGTTTGGTCATGTGGAAAGGATGAATGATAGTAGATTGGTTAAGCGGATGTATAGTGGTGAGTGTGTTGGGAACCGACCGGCTGGGAGACCGAAGAGAAAGTGGATTGAGTCGGTGAACGAATGTCTGAAGGAGAGAAATGTGAGTTTGGCAGAGGCGAGAATAAAGGTGCATGATAGGAGAGAATGGCGGGGTTTTGTGAGGGGCATGGTTGTGGCCACCTGGTTCAAGGGGAGGAACCCTTACATTGGCATACCATAGTGGGGGTCCGTCGCGGTCCATTGATGCTCTAGGGTGGATTTTCTGTCTGTGACGAGCTCTCACTAATTAATGGTACAGAGGGGGCGGTAAGGCTGGGCTTTCTTTTCGACGTTTGTCATGTTCTCCTACTGCTTTTCTTTTCCGATGCTTGTACAGCACCTTACCCCCAATCTTGGGGCAAAGAGGAAGTGAAGAAAGAAAGAAAGAAATTATATATATATTATATATATATATATATATATTATATAAATATACTATATATATATATATATGATATATATATATATATATATATATATAATATATATATATATATATAGTATATAATATATATATATATATATACCGTATATATATATATATTATATATATATATATATATATATATATATATATATATATATATATATATATATTATATATATATATATATATATTATATATTAATATATATTATATAATATATATATATATTATATGTATATATATATTATATATATATATATATATATATATATAATTATATTATATATATATATATATATATATTATTATATAACCATATGTATATTATATATTATATATATATATATATATATTATATACTATATTATATAATATATATATATATATATATATTATATATATATATAGATATATATTAAATTCTCATCTACTTTTTTTCCCAAGATTGGGAGTAAGGTGCCCTACAAGCATCGGAAAAGAAAGTAGTAGAAGAATATGAAAAGTCGAAAAGAAAGCCTTTTACCCTTACCGCCCCCTTCTGTACCATTAATTAGTAAGGACTCGTCGCAATCAGAAAATCCACCCAAGAGAACTTCATGGGACCGCGACGGATCCTCACTATGGTAAATCGTCAAGTGTAGGGTCCATCCCTTGGCCCAGTGGGCCACAACCAACCATACTCCCTTTACAAACACCCGCCCATTCTTCTCCTATCATGCATCTTTCTTCTCGCCTCTGCCAAAACTCACAGTTCTCTCCTGCCCAAACATTCCTTTACTGACTTCAATCACTTTTTCTTCGGTTCTCTCAGCCGGGGATCGGTTCCCACACACTTCACCACTATACATCCGCCTTACCAACCGACTATCATTCTCCTTTCCACATGACCAAACCATCTCGACATACTTTCATTTATTCTCTGATTTACCCCTTTCTTCACACCCACACAACTCTCTAATACGGTTCATTCCTAATTTTATCAATTCTTCTCACACCTAGCGACGCCCCCTAAAGATTGTCATCTGAACACATTGAACTTTGAATCTATACTTCTTATTCCAGGCCATAGTCTCACTACTATACATTAACACCAGCAACAACATACCCTCATGCAAAACCCTAGGACGCACTCCAGACTTAGTCCCTTTACATCCACAACGATTTAATTGCACAGCATCTCCTGCCCATTCACAACTTTCCTGACTACACTCTGCATCATCCGTTCCCTTCTCCTCCAACACATACCCTAAATATTTAAACTCAGACACTTGTTCCAGCTGCCTCACCATCTAACATAACTGCACACTGAGGGCTATCCTCACTCACAACCATAACACTTACTTTACTACGTTTTACGTTCAACCCCTCCGTTTACACCCCTGCCCAAATCTCATCCACCAATCTTCTCAAACTCTCTTTAGATTTGCCACCAAAAGAACCAAATTTCTCCTCATATATAATAGTAGGGTACCCTACCACTCATCTCCATTCTCCATCATTCTAACACCATTTCCTGCCCCCCCCACCCTCTAATTCTTTCATAACCCCATCCATATATAAATTGAATAACCAAGGAGACATAACACAGCCCTGTCTCACTCCGCTATCTATTAATACTAAACCCATCACCTTTGACACCATTTATTTCTTACACACGCCTCACTATCCTCATTCATACGTGGTTGATTTCCATTCAGAAGCCTACACCAACACCATATTATCATATAATTACCTGCCATTAGAACTTCCCTAGTAACCCTATCAATACGCGCCTGCTTGCAATCCATAAAACCTAAATACAATTTTTTCTTCTTCTCCTCATTTTCTCAATCATTTGTTTCCACTGTAAAGATTAGATCCACTACATCCTCTAAATCTTACTCCTAAACGTCATCCATATTCCCCTCTCTCTCCATACATCTCAATCAGTCCTTTAAGTCACTCGACGCACTCTTTCGCACCATAATATTTAGATAAACAATTACCTTATGCATATATCTTCCCTCTACTTAAACAAAGCTCCAAATAATACTTATTTCCCATATTCTTATTTCAGCTGTAATTTTAACATATTCTCACGTTCCTCCATTTATATATCTCCCATGTACACATTACCTTGATTCTTATTAATAAGTACTGAGATTATTATTGTACCTATTAGTGGTAGGCCGAAGGCCATTGTTTTGTCTATTATTGAACTCATGGCACTGACTCACTGAGATGAGAAAAATAGACTGCATGTTATTGTGTTACAGTAGAACTACAGCGATATAGAAGCAGGTATACTTTTATTTCGGGAGTAGCTGTGGGTATAGTGTTGTCCGACTTGGTGCTAGAGCATCCGAGGTTATATATGTGCTTAACTAGCGACGCTGGGTCAGGAATGATGTTGTTAAATTCCTCAGCCTTGTATGTGAGAGCACAAGCTAAAATCTTCCGCGGACTCCTTCATTAAAATTAAGAATACTTATCACTATAATATAGTGGCAATTTAGTATCCACTTTCACGAATTACTGAAAAGCACGATCTATATTTTTTACTATATGCACATGACTATATATCTCATATGATGATAGAGTATAATGAATACTGAATAACGAGTGAGATAAAATTATCAATACAACTACTAAGAATAAATTATATAAATCTTTATTGTATAGTAAGTGAATAAATTTGATAATGTAGTTTAAATTTTTATGCATATTAAATTACTTAATTTATTTTTTCAATTCTATAAAATATGTTGAAATGATCAATATATTATTTAAAATTCGCAATTAATAAAAATAATTATATCTGTTAAGTTATAATAAAAAGTGAAAATAGTATATATATATAGAGTATATATATCCATTTTTATTAAAAAAATATAGTTTTACTATATTATCAAAAGCTATAAGAATCATAAGGGATACTATATATCTACACTTGATAATTAATATGAATTATGTTCCAAATGTTTGTCAATATTCAAATTTATAAATATATATATGATACATGTAAGAAAATGTGCTATTAGTACTTATCAGGTATATATAGGTAATAACTACTAATCAAAAATTTGCTGTCAATGGAGAAGTATGTGTGTAGACCAAACTATCAGCTGAGTGTAACGGGAAAATCTAACTTATCAAACAATGCTAACATTGTTATTGTGTCACATCGTGATTGAGTGGTTAATAATTCAATAAGTGAGGTTGACTCTTAACAATTACCTCTGAGTACCATATTTCACTATGTAATTTAATATTTAGTGATAGTATATATATAGTTAATAGTTAATAATATGAGTAATATTTAGACATATATTTTTTGTTGGTGTGCTATTAGTTGTCTACAATCCATTATAGAATAGTGCGTTTAAAAAAATTAATGGTGTGTTGTAGTATAGCTTTGAGATAGCTGTTTCAGTGTTGAGTCAATTTATTCGAGTGATATATTTGATATTGTGAAATAGATATCAATGACTTTCCCAATGATTTAGTGTGTAAACGTTTTAGTAGAAAATAAACACAGGTCGCGGCACCTGTATAAGTATCTTAATTGTATAATAGATACTCTGCGCACTCATTTGATATTTTATATATTTTATTGTGAATTGATCCGAGGTGGGGCCTTCGCCCCCCCCTCTATATCATCCCCCAGTCCCATGCAGCACGGGAATGTCGTGCCCTCACACTCCTTGCTCTCTGGCAAGATCGACGTGGTCCCCTGAGACCTGTTGTTGGTGGTGTGTCTTTTTGCTCCTTAAATACGTACCAATACCTCACCAACTAAAAATTTCGATAATTAGTGCATAAATCCTGGTTATATGTATAGAGAGTCATTGATTGGAATAAAAATGAATAATGAACTTGGAGAAATTTAAAATTAAATTCTCTATTATAATTGAATAATAATATTAATAATATGTATCATATACTAATAAGACTAGATTAACATAAATATGCATCTTAGTTTTTATAATAATAATCTGACATCTAATATATTATTAATTAATATATAAAGAAATATAAGAACATAAACAACCTATATTGAGTGTTTGCGCGAATTAGAGTGAGAAATTACAGAATAGTAATGTAATGCAATAGGAAGCTTCTCAATGAATATAAACGTGCTATGCGCATGCCTTCATCCAAATAAAAAATAAATAATAAAAATTTTCTTGTTCTGAAATATATCTTTATTTAAATATTTGAAAAATGCAAATACGCTAATAAATCTTATATTTTTAGTATTAATTGCAGAAAATAAAGAAAAGGCCCGAAATTCGTTGTTTCTTATCGAAGAGATTCCCGCCGGCGCTAGTAAATGGAGGTCTAATTTCATCTAGGGTTATAAACTGCTCGGGGCCACCCATTTTGCTATAGGTGCACTAGGAGTATAAAATGTTATTTTGCCAAATTGAGGTAATATAATTATATAGTGAGTAGGCGTGATACTATTTTTTAATAAAATAATAATAAATAATAAAATATATTTTTTTATATATTTATATAGTATATATATATATCATACTATAATATCTTAGAAATTGCTCACTAACCTCTTGAATATTTACTAAATAGATAAGTGTGTTCAATTGATAATGCGTATTATATTATAATTTTATTAATTTATTTATGTATGATGATTGTAGATATGTATAATTTAATGTTATGTGTATATGCATATTTTAATATTAATTTTTTCTTTTTCTTTTTTTCGGTTTTCATAATATTTATTTGTATATTAATAATAAGAACCCGAAATATAGGCTCAGTGGTAGAGGGCACTCTCCTAAACCAAAGCGATAGGGTCTAAGGTTCTATATAATCTAGGTTAGATTAGAGAGGATGTAGCTATTCTCTTCTATGGCTTAGCTTTTGTTCACTTGCATCAAACGTTATATTTGAGTACACTCCATCCTCTATGATTAGGCTCCCACCCTCGTGTAGTCTGGTGGTTATGTTTATCATGCTATAAATAAAAAAAGCATATAAGATAAAATATCACTATGCTTTTATTAATACTATTTTATGTTGTTTATCTGAAAAACTTAAGAAAGTATTCTCTATTGAATAACTTTTGTTATTTTGTATTGCAAGATTTATATTATATCAAGCAATTGTCAGTGAAAAACTTATATATAAATTTATAAATTTCTTTACTTTTTAGTCAATATAATTTGTGTTACAATGTAAAGCTGAATCCAGCCACGGTCTCAAACATAATTTGAGCGGTCACTCACTGATGTTAGTAATAATCTACCCAATTGGTTGTGAGGTCCTTGATTATATTCATATACATATTTTAAATGTTAATATATAATAAAAATAATATAAAATAAAATTTATTTATTATTTTATTTATATATATATAATAAATTATTTATGTAGTATACGATATAAATGATTCTATTTTTTCTATTGGTAATTTTAATTATGGAGTAACATAATTAAAAAAATAAAATATAAAAATCCATAACAATGATACTGTGGAATAAGTGTTATATGGTTTATTACTTTGCTAATAAATTGTAATCACAGACATCATTATGTTTGAATATATAAATTTATTTGCATCTCACGATTGACTGTTATATAATAGCTCAATAAATATAAGGCAAACGAGGATCAATTATAATTAGATAAAATCCTCATACATTTAAATATAATTATCTTCTTCTTCTCATGTATTTATCAATTGTCTATGGTGCTGATAAATAATTAACATTTACTATACATTACATATATATCGTTTATTATAAAACATTGGCAGAAATTGATAGGAAATATCAAATTTATTTTGTTCATAATTTCATGATTGTAATGATTTGGACTAGTTCTATTAAAAGATTTTCAGTTAGAATGAACTTACTTACCAGAGTTCGCAACTGCTACAAAAATTTACAATTATTCATATATGTCTAATTAATAATATCATAGTATCTACTAAATACATGTACTTAAGCTAGCATAGGATACACTAGAAATCACAGCTTACTCAATTAAGAAAACATCTACTCACTCTAACTAAAATTAAGCGAAGACCTCTCATATCCTCATCTGCTGGCAGGAATGTATTCCTGTTCATCTTATAGGATGTTATATTTCAAGCTGAGATTCGACATCTGACCTCGATCCATAATCAAAAAAGCAAGACTACTACACACTCATACAATATTGAAATGTTGATAGTGAAGCTTGCAGACGGATATCTATCTAAGCTATTATATGAAATAAGTTAAAATTCAGTATATAGAAAATATCTGGATCATGAGATTACGATTAGCGTACGATTTATCCTAACTCATACTTATGTTCTATAGTAATAAGTGTATGATATAAGAGTGGCTCTTATTCTCACTCGATGTAGATCAATATCTTAACATAGTGTTTAGTTGATTATATCTCATATTGCGAATTAATAATATTTATTATTATTATTATATATAATGGGATTACAGCTCAAATCCGTATGATTATGTAATATTTATACTAAGATTCGTATAGTAATTGAGGTGTATGTATAATTATAAGTTATGAGTTATTAATGTGTATCTACTCCTCGAGAGCGTAGCGCTACGCCTCGTTTATACCCTTTTGAGTCTCTTTCCAACCACGATATGTTATATAGTATATGGTATTATTATATTATTATTATATTATTATTATTATTTGTATTATTATTATTATGATTATTATTATATTATTATTATATTATTATTATTATTATTATATAAATGTAGTGTATTTAGATTATTATATGAGATCTACATCATGAGCTCATTATATGAATCTATTTTATGCGTAAAAGTGTATGTAAAAGTATAGTGAGAGAGGCGTACTAATTGTGAACTCTTAGTGAGTTTAATGATATATCGAGACAGATAAGGGTGCTGTAGAGAGAAAGTAAAAGAAACTGACATTAATCGTAACATTGATTACAATGTAAATTTTTATGCAAAAGCAGATGGAGACAATCTTAAAAGAGGCTCATAATAGAAATAAGAATATGGGCGATGGACGTGATATTATATAGTTAGAGATATAGAGAATAGTGCTTTAATTATAGAAGAGATGATAATGAATGTTCTTATAGAAATTAAGATAAAATAATACCACTAGATAATCAATTATCGGCAAGTCCTTTGATAGTAATATAACATTAGGGTAGTTTGTAATGCATATACGAGTGAATTCATCGTAATATAGCAACACGTATGTATGAGTATTAACTCGAGATATAGAGGTATTAGATAAGAATATATTATGGAAACTTGTTGGAAGATAAGAGAGTGAAATGAAGTAAAAGATGAATCATCTGTAGATAAATCTTCCTCGCCAGCTGGTTTTAACCCATTTTGAGAATAGAACCTGAGTGATTAAAGAGATATCAGCTACAGTGACCAGTAAGAAATAAATTTGAAATAGATAAACGCGCTCAAGCATAGCATAATAATACTACTATAAAATATAGTATAGAAGACGACGAGAAGATCAAACACCTAATATAATCTATAAGTCAATAGTTAGAGATTATGATATACTACGCTCTATAGTGAAACATTTTAGGAACCTAGCAGGCAATATATACCGAATAAGCCAGCTCAAAATCTGCTGCTACATTAAGATGATGAATAATAAACGGATAAACCTAACTAGTATGATACTAACCACGTACTAGCTATTGAATAATGGTAAGCTAGTAATAAAGATAGCGCAAGCGCGAAAAAAATAATAAAAACATATAATTAAAATGTCTGATAATAGTAACTGAGAGGACATTGTAGTAAGTCTATAGAGAAGACCATAGTGAAGAGTCTCTTCTAAGACAAAGGGAGGATTAGAAAATATATGTATAAGGATATATTAGGAGATTGAGACTAACCACTAAGAATAAAGGTGAAAATGACCTCATATTCACGTATACGATACACACAGTAGAATTAATAATAGAATATATAATAAAAATTAAACCCAGGCCCTAGCCATATACGACGATACACCCGACTACTCTACATCAGTAAACTGACACTACTCCAGTGCACTGATGCATTATACGACCCTACGACCATTATATATATTGTATATTGGATCTGTAGATTTATAAGAAATATAGTAAATAATAGTGGTTATTACCGGTATAATACAAAATTTAATATATAGTTGAAAAGACAGGTATAAAAAGAGAGGAATAGTAATAAGTAATAAGCTGGAATTAAGCTAAGCGTCATCACGGACTAGAGTCACATGTGAGATGAAGTATGATTTACAGAGATATAAGAGATATCGTTTCTAGAGTTGTGAGCGACACAATTATGTATGAGCTTTTTAGATAGGTCTACGGTTTAAGAGTAAATTTAGAGATAATTATAGGTCTAGGTCTCAGCGTACAGACTATAAGAGCTTAAAGATAACAAAGAATCAATAAAACACTATAAATGGTAAATACCTAAAGAAACAAATAAGAAATTAATAATCATAACCATCAATGCCATCAAACATCTGTCACCAGATAAATAATTTAAGTATCAAGCATAATGATATAAATAGATATAATGGACTAAACATTCCTTTTTATAATAACACACAATTATATGAATGCGTGATATAAAAATAATATAATTCACCATACATATAAGATAGGAAAGATATAATAATTTATTCTGAAATTTTTAGGTAAATAATAAATATTCATAAACAGAAGATTAAGATGAAAAAATGCCATGAGAAGATCACAAATAATATATAATACCCTATAACAACTACACCCAGAAACTCCAAACAAGACAGACCCGCCACCAGACCTAGCGAAACATACGCGCAAACTACTACTTGACAATATTGCATCTAAGGATAAACAAATACTGGCCAGATAATATAATATGTCGGCTATCAAAAACACCTCATCACACCTCAATAACTAAGGATAACATAAAACTCAAGTCTCAAATTATTACAAACATTCAATCCACCGCTAAAATATTGTCAGTAACGCACACAAGTTTCTAACTAGACAACGCACTTAGTAATGAAATTCTGACCAGCACTGCTCGAAATAACACCACATCAAGCACAATACGCTGCCACACTAATAATGAAAACCCACGGACACTAAAGAAATAGTCACCCCAAAGCGCTCTAAGCTTAAAACCACGCCGTCCTGACATTAACAGCCCAACAAATACAAGCTACAATAGATAACAGTCCCCATTAGACAATATAAATAACAAATACTTCCCAAAGAGAGCAATGGACTCATCACTATATAACTCACTTCCGTCAGCATATCTCTAATAATGATATCATTCCAGAAATATCAACACCCTACACTAATGATAACACAGTACACTATTAATCAGAAACATAATACTACTACTGTCACAACATATCTGATTATAAATATGTTCCCATCATTAACTGATCAAGAAGTATAAACTTTGTAACTTAATAACATCAATCAAGGCCCGTTTACATATACGCCATATAGGAGCCACACTACCTATAACTAATTAAATTTAAAACCTACATTAAATAAAAAAAATTACAGTAACTCATCATGAACTAAGAAGAGATAATGTACAAAGACAAAGAACCTATAACACATCTTACAGCTAAGAATATAAGCAGTCAATAAAGCTATATAAAAATAGAGACCAGCACTTAACAACTAGAGAAAGTAACTAATTCACGGCACTACATAAAAAGACTCAACCATACCTAATATTATTATTATTTATCACAGATATATCTCTAATAAGATAGTAATAAACGATTACACCTTAATACCACTAGACACTGTACATAAACACATTAATAAGCCGTTAACGTTAGCATCATTCATGGAATACTTGAAATTATAACTCCCCCACGACAAAACGCTTATACACATCTTAAACAGGAAATAAAACATATAGTCAACGTTTAACAATAAGTTTTCACCGGTATACTTACAGATTAAAAGTATATATAATATATATATAACTAAATAAGAAAATACCAAAAAACGTAAACTGAAACAGTTACGTTGGTCAAGCATGTCTGCAATAAAATCACATTAGTTAATTACTTATACTCAAGTTGAATCAACGATATAACATTTAGTCACATAAAATTAAATATAACATAAATAGTTAAGCGTAATTTATTACTTTACAGATCCAAACGATATAAGTATAAGCTAACGTAACAAATGATTTTCACATTAAGAAGCCATCGTTAACATAATGTATACAGATAACTAAGAATTATAGTATAATTATCGACAAATGCTTAGAATTACTTAAGTATTAAAGATAAATAAACTCGTATATAACATTAACAAAATATCCCAAATCTATATCATAACAGTAAAAGTAGCTCACAAATAAATATGAGATAAATATGCAGGAAAGAAAACTAAGTGTTTCTTTTTCTTTCTTTCAATCTCAAATTCTCAGAAGAAAGTATTAAATCAAAGAATTAAAAATGCTACTGATACTATAATTCCGTTGACTGAAGGCAATTTTCACTACTCACCCAAAATGGCACGTAACACTCATATGCGAGCGGTTCAACAGGCCTGCGGATTATATATCTACGTTTAGTCACAAATACACAACATATCCAAACAACAAAACTATACGAGAACAACGGTTTACCTGATTCAAAAACTTACCAACTAGACAACGACAACAACTAACAACTACACTCACAAACAACAACACAATTCAACAACAATAACATAGTATACAAAAAATAAGTTCTTTATATAACCAACCAACGAAATATAATGCCCTAACGTAACATTGTTTTCGATCTAATTAATAAATGCTTAACATAGCTATATATATATATCACAGAACTTAAAGAATATATATAGGCACAATGACAAAAAAAATATAGCCTAACTAACACTCTATACGCTAGATATAATTAAACAACTATAACTCACATTTATAAACAAAGTTTCCAAAACTCGCTCTTCAGTATTATCGAAAAACATGCAAGGCTTTTGCCCAAACTTTGTCTTAGGGACTTTTTTTTCATAAAGATATTCTATAACTATATAATTCAATGTGAATTTACTATACAATATTTAATACATAACTGATTATATATAACGTGAGCTAATTTATAGACTTATTAATTTCGCGTATATAATAATTACATAGCACAAAGTGTGTTCATATTATTATATTATATACTGAACTCCGTTATGACGTCATTGTGTTCTCACTATTGCATTCGAATTTCACTTAAATAAAAGTATAAGCTGAATTAACATTAGCTATCATAATGAACTAAGAATATAAATATGTATTACAAGCGCCCAAAACTAATTACAACTATTAAGCATGAATATAAAGGGTATTAATACCATTATACAAAAGTTTCACACACTTAATCAAATGTAAGTTATATAACTAACATTGCCATATACTAAATAAAATAGTATATGATTAATATCCTTATTCAATATCTATTTTACCAAGCATACCATACTAAACATTATATAATTAACGTTAATTTTCATTGACTGCTAAATAGATTATTTAACTAAAGGATTTATATCCATAATCTTATGTCCAATTATCAATTATATAAGTATAACCAACTGTATAAATAAATAATACTTAGTATAAATACATATAACAATAAGTTTTATCCAAAATAACACAATAAAATAAGTCTTTATATATATATATTAACGTAATATAGTAAAACCTAAAGAACTAAGTCGTGGTGAGATAAAGGAGTGACATAGAGAAAATCTGCTCCTCCATACTCGAGCGGTTGTGTTACATTTACTACTTCATTCGACTGTGATGTATGAACTAGACATCGTACCTAAGACAATGAAGCCCAATAACCTGATACCTGCTGGGCTTAGAGGATAGAGCATACTTTAGCACTCGCTACAACGACAAACCTAATCACACCATACGGTTACGATGATAAATCAGAGCGTCCGCGTAATCTCTCATCATAACAAACTTCCGCGCTGTTTATCCTACAGTAAAGTCGCAAAATGATACGTTGGTTCGACCCCCACCTGAACGCAGCTATATACAAAACGTCACTTATTCACCCTTTTTACAAGCATATCTCTAACAGGTGCAATATTTTCTCTTTACAATCTTGTTACTCACAATTATTATCATTTTATATTAATTTATTTAATAAAATATTTAAACGACTGATAGGATTGCTTTAGCCTATTAGACACCTGTCTTAATCATCAGATACTGAGTTAACATATATATAATAAGAATATTATTATTAGCTAACGTAATACATATATTTATATACATTCAATATAATATAATATATTTATATACTTTTCAGTAATATTTATATACAATAATAAAATTCATTCAATAACTCGTCGTTACTAATATATAATAATTCATTACAATCCCGATCGAATAATTGCCAAATATCAATAACATAAAGTTATTTATAACAATACATACTAAATAATAATACTAATAAAATTTTATCCTGAATGAAATTTTAGCTCAATATAATAATAATAAATATAGTATTCGTTATTAATAAATACTAGCATATATAAATTGATAACAGTGTAAAAGATTCTAAGAAAACTCGATGAATAAATTTAGTTTTAAATATGCTGATTTCTAAAACCTCCACAAAATAATAGAATCGATCTTCTTTAATTTAAAGCAATTTATAATAATATCCATCATATGAAAAATCTATCTCGGCACGACCTTTTAAAGCAAAGCTTATGCAAAAATTTTAAAGCCAACAGGTCTTCCTTCTGTACTCTCTATGGTCAATTGTATATTATGGATCTCATATATAGGACGCTTGATCAAGCCATATCATGTACTCATGTCATTATTTATCACGTGTAAGTGGTATCTATTTTTGAGATATTAAACAAACTATAAACAATAAGTTCTTTATATACGGACCTACGAATATATGATATTATATATAATCCAAACTAAGTTTTAGCTAAGCTACATAAAATAATCGTGCTTAAACTAATCGTGTACACTAGCATTATTTCTACGTAAATAATATTAAATAGGTATCACAATGTCTAAGAACCGATATAGCTATATTTATATATTATATATATATATTATAATATATACTATATAACTATATTACTAACTTAGCTTTAATGAATATATTATAATACAGCTTAAAGATCCTGAAAATTCTCAATAACTATTTTATACAAAAGTATAGTGTTGGAGAAAGTCGAATCCACGCTAATCCCTGCGTCATACATATTAACTTTACACTTGGAATAATATGTTTAAAATTTTTTTAATGTTTAAGACTTTTAAAATGTTATCAATCACCATACATTTTTACGTCCTTAACTAATTATCAAGATACAACAATAAATTAATGTAATAATGGAATCCATAGAAGTGACTCATATTAATAATTACTTATAAAAATAAAATCCCAATAATAATAATAAAATAATAACTATTTTAATAATCAAAGAGATCCAATCTATCACATATATAATAATAGAATTAATCCACATTCTAATTAGACAATAAAAACGATTTTATAATTTGAGACTGCAACTCTCAATAATTCACATGGGATAATAATAATAATAAAGTGAGATCTCACTCAGTTTCTAGATAATTAATATAATCAATCATATTATATATCAATAATAATTAATCAATAAGAAGAATAAGTGTAATTTAAACTATATGGAACAGGCCAAGTTATATATATTATGTAATGTGCTACGGCAACAGATAACGATTCCTCTAGTAAGATACGAGACTGTATCCCTCTCTCAACACATGGTATTATAATTTAATATACTAGCTACCACTGACTTCAAATGTAAGGATTCACGCTCAAGTTCTGCGCATGTTTGGTACCAAATTAGCTCTACGAATCCACGGTATGGCAATGATATCGTCAGTCATGACCTGATCGCAGAATACTATTACACAGAAATATAACTCAATATTCCATTTATACACTACTCTAGTGTGTTATGGTGGCTCTCCAAATTGTCCTCACTCTCT